>JASAND010023910.1:0-56656 GCA_030248195.1 Trissonchulus latispiculum
TGTGTATATACTTGGATGCAGCGGTGCAGAAGAAAACATTTACGTACAGCTTTGCAAAATTAATGTTTATGCGTCGTTATTCATGCAAGCCATTTCAGTGTTGGATTAAAAAGTAAGCAAAGCTAAATGAGCGTCAATGTGAGCCCAAGAGAAACGTAGCGGCTCATATTAGCTCAAGCTATATCTTGCCCTCTACTTATTTAGATGCTGGCTCATATTAAACATTTTAAATCTTGTCCTTGACACATTTAAATGTTGACCATCATAGCTCATATATCTTAACTTTTTCATGCGACTGCAAGGAGCATTTTTCCTGCTTGTATATATATCTTTGGAAAGCCTACTATTCATTTAGGGGTCGCTATTGCTAGTTCGATGAGTTGAGGTAAATATTATGCAGAACTTCACACGCAAAGCTCAACAGTCCCCCCATAAGATTTCCAAAAGCTTCCTAACTTTTTTTCGAAACCTGGGTCGCCCTTCAGAATTTAGGAGCTTGGAAAATCAAGGGATTACACGATAATTATCTGATGTCCAGTCAGCTTGGCGGTCGATGACCTTGCTTTTTCCATTTCAGATCTGCCGTGATCCGCATCTTTGCGATTTCAGTCCACCAAGTCTGGCTCCAGCACTGGCAGTAGTAGTGGTTCCTGCGTTAAGAAAAGCCTAAGTCTGCCCATTCGCTTGTCCCAGTCACTGCCCCAGCTCCCCTGCAGTCTTGTCCAAAATCTTCAGCATTCCAACGCTCACACTCTGGGATCTGTTTCGATTTGAGAGCCTTAATCGTAGTCTGAGACAGCTGATCAAACGACGATGGACAATGGTACATAATATGCGTACACTAATTTAAAAGCTAACCTTTATAATACTATTTTCGGTCAGTTTTGCGGTGTGCATTTATTGAATTCCACTCATCCATCAAACTAAGCTACAGCCTACAGCCCACATTTAAAAAGTTTTAAAATTGTCAAAAGTGAGCAAATTTTTACTTTGTCTGAAATGCAAATGGGTGTCCGGATATTTTTTCAATCCCGGATATTATGCCCATTACTAATAATTAGAGGTGCACCGGGACCTGGTAAATATAGATCAAAGTATTATAAATCTTTTTGTTTTATCATAAGAGATGAATGAAACAACAATATTAACATTTGTTTACCAGAAATTTTAAGAAAACTTTAATTTTTAGGAAATATTCTGAAATTTTTTCAATTTGGATCTTCAATTTCCAAGCCGCGGAGATTTACATGTAATGACCATTTTCAGAGTGATGGTTTGCAATATTGTTACTGTAAGAATTGGAATTATTCTGCTTTTGTAAGTAGCTTTTTGTATATTTTCTTCCTTCCCAGGTGCACAGTCTGGAATTCAATCTGGACTCGACGGACGACGAACGCTATCGCTCTCGTCACGTGATCTGGGCCATCCTCCGGTCTAGTCTTAGTCTGCGGGAGATCTGTCTCCGACTCAGTTCCACAGAGCATCTGGATCTGATGACTGATATCAAGGTTTTCGAGGTATATATGTACGTATGTGCGTAGTATATCATAGGGGCCGCGGCAGCGACCCCCATAATATGTGTCAAAAGTCCCTGGAGACAGTTTAAAATAAGCTGCGCAGTAACTGCGCAAATTGTAGAGCATATCGACTTTAGTATGTGTGTGTGAAGTTTCAGCCCCGTATCACTTACCGTTAAAAAGTTGCGCCCCGGGCCAGTTATGGCGGCGATGTTTTTTTTCCGATTTCTCCTATTTGATGGTTGTATTGTACATAACGTGCGCCGCTTTCACGTGATCTGCAGCGGTGGCCAACCTAAAGGGCTATAGGGTCTAGTAGTACCCTCTAAAGAATTTAAGAATCGCGACTTTTTTGCGCCGCAGCTGCGCCACGGCGCCGCAAAGTCGGCTCAAAGCGAAAAGCGGCCATTTTTGTGGTCGTCGCTCAGGTCGAACGTTACAAGCTGGAGCTGATTTCTTTTTATATTCAGAAATTACATATATTGAACTAACTAACGGTCCAGGTTGCGTTTCTCTATCACTTCCCTAGCAACCACAGTGGCCCGTCAAAAATGGCGAACATTCGAAAAAGGAAAAATCGAAATTTCTCGTTATCTATTCTTCTTTGAAAGCTCAAATCTTCCATACAATGGTTTTCTGGCACGGAGAATCGATTCCCGTTGTCAGTTTTACCGTAAGGCCCACCCATCTTGCTGGGCTGATTCCATTTTGCTGTCGGGAGGGTACGTCGGAAACCGCGCTTCCTGGAGGTCCATAGTAGGTTTTACCTGCACTCTCAAAACTTTGTCTGTAGAGGTTTTCTGGTGCGCCCAGCTCAGTCCCGGTATCTGTTTTGCCTTCCGACGTGCCTATTTTGCTGGGCTGGTTCCAGTTTGCCGTTTGAAGGGTCGGTCGGGGGGGATCAAGTGATCGAAACTAAAATTTTTTAAAAGTGGTTAAATTCGGTATCAAATGAAAGCCCTAAAGTGAGCTGAGCAACTTTTGTCATAGAATTGCATGCTCAAAGTGGCTGTAAGAGTGCTGTGGTGGGGTGGGGTGGGGACTTGGGCGATTTTCGGTCAAAAATGAAATTTTTCAAAAGTGGTCAAATTTGTGTCAAACGAAAGTCCTAAGCGAACGTAACAACTTTTGTCATGGAGCCACCCACCCAAACTTGCTGTGTCAAATAATCACGTGCCTATGAAACTTCTCTTTACTTCTTCAACCGGAATTTAAAGGATATATAAACACAGCCAACGCACACATATTATCCTCTTTTGTGCGGAGCATTTTTGTTACTTGTTACTACTTTTTGTTGCTCTCACTCCATCCTATGCCGCTAACTCTACGCACGGTTTCTTTTTCGAAGAACATCATCTTATTCTGCTACGGTTTCAATCCTAAAGGTAGCAAAGTTGCACTAACACGCCTGAAAGCCGAAATAAATGCTGGACTGAAGACTGCCCGTGCTATTAGGTGGTCCTTGATATCTAGCCGCCCTGCATTGCAATGCCGACGCCAGTGGAGCATGAATCTCTAAGTAGGAAGAGATATTCGTCAGAGCAGGGTTTTTTGTGTAAAATACTGTGTATTTACACAAAAAAACTAATTTACACAGTGAAAAACTAATTTACACAACAAAATACACAACCAAATTTTCGAAAATTTTTACAAAAAGTGCTCTGAAAAATAGTTTTCAAGTCTTTAAGTTTTAAAAAAGCTCTAGCTTTTAACTGAGGGCTGCCGCCCCCAGACCCCCGCCTGTTTCCAATGATTTAGAATAGTTTTCTGCATTTCTGCATCAACATAGTTATGGGTGTTTTATTCTCCTAGGTCCTAATGCTTCTACTTATACAGTTGCGTATAATTTATTTTCGTACTGCATGCAAATATTCGTAAATAGTATTTAACTATACATTTTCTGAAGCTAGTATTATTCAATATGATTTCTTTTATATCTCTTGTATATATATATATATATATATATATATATATATATATATATATAATAAGAGCAGTCAGAGCCTAAAAATGGTTGCCATACAACCCAAGAAATATTCAATACGAAAGCTAAAGGAATACAACTTTTCAATGCCGTTTCTGCCGTTAATTTAAAAAATTTCTCAACTTCTGGGGGGCTCTGCCCCCAGACCCCCCTCCGTTGTTTTCGGTACGTATCTATTGTGTATATAATTGGTGTGTCTGTACTATATCGAGACGTCCCCAAGTTTGTGAAAAAGTTATTCCAAAAAGTTGGAAAAATCGTTTCAGTAGGCGAAGTGTTTTTCAGAACTTTGAATTTGTCCAATTCTAGTTTTGACATTTAATGAATTAATCTTTTTAAAACATTTTTAAAACAGTTTAAACATTAAACATTTCCATTATGAATTCTATTGCAATTTACAGAATTTTCTCAACGTCTGGGGGGCTCCGCCCCCCAGACCCCCCGCGTGGCTTCTTCCGAAATGTTACACAGGTGCAGTTGGCGTAACTTTGGCTTGAATGATCCGAAAATAACATTGTAGCAAGAAAATAATATGTATTTTATTTTATATTACAATTGAAAAACGTCACTTTAAAATTTTACACAGCTTCAAACAAAAATACACAGTGAAATTTAAATTTACACAAGATTTGCACAGGTCCGATTTTGAAAAAAACCCTGCGTCAGAGTGAGGGTATCCGCCAAACTTTTTAAGGAATCCTTCTGGCAACTTGGATAAGTTGTTTCTGACCGTCTTTATGAGCTTGTTTTTAGGCAGTCTGATATTGGTAGTAAGCTTTATGCCCCCTGCGATGTTTTTATTATGTAATAACAGATATAAGAAATTTTGATTAAAAATGCAGTATATACATGTCAGCTGACAAGCTTTTGAAAATTTTCGGAAAATGTGGTAAAATTTGGCATTTTTTTGGTTAAGAAGGATAGTTGAGAAAGATTATTGAAAGAAACCCCTCGAGTGGTGACTAAAGGTGAGGAGGTTGCTGCATGGTTTGCCCCAGCCATCTTACCCTCTGCAAAAATTACCCAATTCAATCTTCGGCACCTCCAGAGTCAGTAAGCTCATATCCCTTTTTAGTCTAATGCTGATTTCACGGTTCCTGTTGAAGCGCGCCGACTCGCTGCGCTGTCATGCTGACGCGTACGCGTGTCGACACTTTGAAGTGTAGGGTCGCGTCCAGATTCAATTATATACGTATATATACGTACAGTTGTGCCTGTATTGTTTGCTTTTGTCGTATCTATAGGTTTTGGAGTTTTTCTTTTCTCTGCTGCTGTTGCAGATTCTATCCGGCTGTCAGAATCTGCGTCGCCTGGAGCTGCGGATGACCCAGCTGTCGGACGGGCTCCTCTGCGAGGGCCTCCTCCTGGTGGCGGAGCGCTGCCTAGTCCTCCGGGACCTGAGTCTGGACAGTTCCTCTCTGAGCGACGCCAGCCTCATTCGACTGGGCCAGTCCGGCCTAGGCCGTCGTCTGAGTCGATTGGCCCTGGTCCGTTGTTGGTTCCTGACGGACGATGGTCTCCGACAGTTTCTGGCACTCTCTTCCACCACCACCACCGCTGTCAAGTCAAACGTGGAAGGCGAAAACGGTGTTGCTGCCGCTGAAAGTCACCAACTGGCCCATCTGGACCTGTCCTATTGCTCCAAGCTGACCCCGGGTGCCCTGCTGTCCTGGCTCCAGGAGCGGCGTCGGGCCAGTGAGACTCCTCCTCCCCCTCTCCCGCCCCCGCCTCCGCTCCGCCTCTGTCTGGACTATTCTGGAATCCGGGCCGGGGATCTGCTCAGTCAGCTGGGTCTTGCTCAGCCTTCTCAGGCGCCACCTGTCCAATCACAGCAGCACCACCAGGTGTCCATTGCCGGCTGGCTCACCCTGGTCCGCTCACGCTGTCAGTCCTCCTATCACGCGGCCAGCTCTGTCAACGATGACACTCCGCTGATTGTACGATACGCTGACTCCCTCTTGTAGTAAGGTGTGGCTTTGCCTGAAAGGGTTTTTCCATGAAAGAGTAGAGTAGAGTTAAAATTATTCCAGATTTGCTTTCGCTCTCTTAGACGCCTTCATGAGAAGACCCTTTCTGAGTCTGTGTTCTCTTCTGCGATTCTTTCTGTGATGGTTTCAGTGTCTTTTCCTACTTCTTGTGTTGATTGTCTTGTCTGTTTGTCTAATCTGTTGCCTTCCTTTGGCCTGGCGTTTTGGATTTACTTGTGTGTACGTACGATGTTCACCTGCTGGTACACTTGTACCGTTTTGTTGAATTAGTCAAGCTTAGTATATATAATATGCATGTGTTGCTTGGTGTGTGTGTAGGTGTGTACTGTAGTATGTATTAATTGCTTTGATCAGTAACTATAACTTATTCTTTGCTTTATTTTTTCTGAGATGTAGTATTTGACCGACACTTTTACCTGACGGTATTTTCACTGGGTCTGACTGGTCTGGTAGTTGAAATTGATGACTCGCTTAATTATTATGTCTTTCTTTATATTTCTTTGTTCATTTCGACAGTTTACGAAAGTTGACCGCATGAATTTCTTTCCCTTTACTCCTCGTAAATCCGAAAATTGTCAAAACTTGACCCTTCCCCTGGGTTTTTGTCAAAAGAATTCTTCCCCATTTTACGTTTCTTCTGGCTCTTATTGGATAGGTTGAAAGATAGGATTTGTTGGAATGAAAAACTGCTGGATCCTTATCTTGATGATCCCGTTTCTCTAGACGGGGCATGGTTTTTAGGTTCTAGTGGAACCGGGTAAGGTCGGTGGTACTGTCTTTTCTTTCGCAGACTGATATTCGGAAAGAGTGCGTTTTGTGGTTGTCTACAATTGCTCAAATGTTCGTGTGCTCAAATTGCTTAGCACAGTGTACGTATTATACTTGTCTCTTAGCTATAGTATTTGGTAATAAATGTAAGATGATGAAAATATGTAAGATCATTTGTGTACTTCTCTGGTTGTTCTGTTTTGCCGTTATTTTGTTTTGGGTGTAACTTATTGGGCTTTTTCTATGTGAAAAGAGTGGGTGATTCAATACTTGGGGGGCCCACAATAGGAAAAGCCCAGTCTTGCTTAATTGGTATTGCTGTTAGTTACGTATAGACTGTTTGCTTGCAGCCATCACTATTTGCTTTAGATTTGATTTGCCATGTTATTTTGCTTTGTTGGGTGTTTGCATATTATCTGTCGTTTATGTATATCCACATTTCTATTTTTTGTGTTTTCCCTCATTTGTAAGTCTCTCCTTATTCAGCGTGATTTCATTTCCTAATCACAGGGAAGTAGTTGTGGGAGGTGGCTTAGCGCTAAGTTAAAATTAATCAGATTAAGCTTGGCATTTAGAAATTGTTCGAAACGGTTTAAAGCAAAGTCTAGTGGGGTACAATCTTTTAATTTTTAAATTTTAAATGAATTTTTAAAGAAACTATTCTGCCCCTGAAAGACTAAGTCTAGATTGAGAGTCTCTATTGGTGGGAGTCTCCCACCAATAATAGAAATAGAATAGAGAAATAAAATAGAATAGAGAAATAGAATAGAAATAGAATCGAGATAGAAAAGTACCGCAGGCGTGGAAATTCAGTAAAATGGAGATAAGAAAGCGCCGCAGGCGAGAAAAATTGAGGTAAAAAAGCGCCGCAGGTTCTAAAACGTTGTAAACGTTAATACATAATAGCGCCACAGGCGAGAAAAAATTTTTAAATTCAGTTAGAAAAGCGCCGCAGGCCCGAAAAATTTTGAAAAATCTGTTAGAAAAGCGCCGCAGGCGAGAAAAATTTTCATAATTTTTAATTTTATGCACTAAAAATAGCTCAATTTTTGCTTTCTCCCCGAAAATTCCCGGAAGGGTCGGACAAAAAGGGGTGGGGGGTCGGAACCCCCAAACCCCCCCCCCTGGGTGCGCCCATGGTGGGAGAGGATCTATAATCTGTGTTAAATACATAATGTTTTATATACTGGCTGTGAACGTTTGCATAACTGCATATGAGCAAGAGGACATAATGATAAGAGTGTGACAACTGGCAGACTCTCTATTGTCAACTGGACAGCCATGCTTTGCGGGCTAACGGCCCTCTCCTTGCCGTATTGCGTACCCAAAGACTAAATACTAAGCCCAGGCAGATGAGGTGCCCAGTACGCATTTGCTTATGCTCGTTCACACAGTGATTGCGTGTCAAAGCTCGGAGACTTAAAGTGCATTCATAGTTCCAGACACAAGCAGACGCGCGTATGTAAGCGTCTGCATGCGTTCGTGAGCATGAATATGATACAATTGATTTGAAACGGTTAAAACGGCATGTTACATTCTGAGGCGTCGACGCGCGTCACTATGCGTTCGCGACTATGACTGCACCTTTAATGCCTGCGTGCGTCTAACCTGTGCCTATTTCGAGCTTTAGAACCCGGGGACAGTGGACAGTGAAGGTACGCAGTAGCGGAGGGGCTTAGCGCGCATAGTATGGTTCAACAGCTCAGAGATCAGAGAACCTTCCTGCTGTAACGCTTATCATTGTGTACTCTTGCTGTTAATCTAGTTCTAAAAGGCACTTGTTATATATATACCTGCTTACGTATGTTCAAACCTATGTTGTGTAGTAATGTATTTCTACAGTTTATTTTCTGGTGTCTTTCATTACGTTTATTTCTACAGTTTATTTTCTGGTGTCTTTCATTACGTTATTTTGGCCAAAAATATTTTTATGTTAACCATGTTGTTTTGTTTCTTCGTTTGTAGAATTCCGTGTTTATGTTTATATATAAATATTCATTTTTAATGATGGTGTTTCAAATTTTGAGATTGACGTGAAACTTTTGTTGTTAAGGAAGGTAGGGTGATTATTTTTGTAAATAATTGTAAAATATGGTTTACACCTTCAGAAAGGAAGCCATAGTGGGCCCCACAGGGAATTTTGCGACGTTTTATTTGCTATATTGAACTTCTTTTCTATTTTTCTGTCACATTTTTCACAAGTTTTGCTCATACATTGTCGGAAACTAGTATGTATACATGTTTCCTATTTTGACTTCGCTTACATTTCTTGCTTTGTTCTGCGTTTACTTGTCAGTTCTGTTGTACTGGATGTCTGATTCTTTCTTCTTCTGTAGGGTTTGTGTTTGCTGATATCCCTTTCAATTGGCGGCTCTTTATTCTTTCATGCTTGTCTTGGTTGGCTTTGTTCTGTGGTCATACTGGAGCGTAGTTTGGAGATCGGGTGCTTTCCTTCAAGCTGCGTGCTTTGCTTTTATTTTCTGTAGCCTTGTGTTATCCTCTATTTATATCTGGTTATTAATATCCTCAGTCAGAAAATGTATTCGTTCAAAGCTGACACTTCCCCTAGCCGAAGTGCCGACTGGGGTGAGGTGGCTGTAAAAAATCCTCGGTTATTTCTCAGTTGTAACTCTAACCGCAGGCTCATGGTATTAATTGTTTTGTTACGCGTGAATCATACTGCATACATAGTTGACTAGAAATCAACATTAAGGAATTCAAGTTTTTCACAAGATTTCCTTTGATCTGTGAAATTTTTCCTATGTTCAGATTTCTGCGATTGTTTATGTGCTAATCTTGCTGTTTTGGACGATGCTAGTTAGAGTTTGCTTTATATATTTTTGTCTGGATGTTTTTTGTTCCTTGTTACTTGTTTTGTTTTTGAAAATCTAATAAATATAATTTCTTGAATTGATTTGTTGCATTTTTGGAAATAAATTGGTTTTTGAATCTACTGTAGTTGGTTAGGCAGGAAAGGTCTTTGTTCTGCCTCAGTAATGTTGAAGATGTTGCTATGTGCAGGTATTAAGGTGCATTCATAGTTGCAGACGCGCGTACGTAAGCGTCTGCATGCGTTCGTGAAGGGTTAAAACGGCATGTTACAATCTGAAGCTTTTACGCAATTTTCTGCGTTATGCGACTATGAATGCACCTTTAGGTTTACGATAATTTTCACTTATTCCTCCGCAAAGCTCCGGAACAATCTGAGTTATCCCTACTACAAAACGAGCCTAGGAAGGTGTGAGAGAGAGTGAGAGCAGCCTCCGAAAGGCTCTTAACAGCTGGCTGTTCGAAGAAATCGAGCCAAAAGTGAAGTTCCTGCCGAACAGGACATGTCAGGTCAACTAAAACATCCCAAGAAGCACAAGTACAAACAAACATAAACAAATGGCGAGTTCTCAAGATAGCAATATCACCAATAACTAAGCGTGTAGAGAGAATGGAACCAGCAATTTTTAAAATCATGCGGGCCGAAAGGTCCTTAGCACCACAAGCTCCGGCAAGAAGAGAGAAGTGTGCGGCGTTTACGCTCCGGAACGGACACAGTGAAAAGATGAGCATCGATGTCAAAGCCCAAGAAAGAAATATCTCTGGAGGGGGTTAAGACGGATTTATCCATGTTAATGACCCAACCTGCAAGTGTAAGATCATGAACAATTACATGAACAGCCGCACATAGGGCGGACTCTGTTGGCGCATGAATAAAGCAATCATCAAAAAAGAAAACAACTAAAAAGCCGTGAGAACGCCATTTCTCTACGAAAGGCCGTAGGAGTTTATTGAAAAGAAAGGGCGCCGAAGATATGCCAAAGGGCAAAGCTTTAAAAACATAAAACTGCCTGGTTTCTGCAGATTCCCACGAAAAACCAAGAAATTTTTGGCTACTGGAGTGGATACCTACATGATAGTAGCCAGATTTTAAGTCTAGCTTAGCCAAGTACCCTCCAGGAATGAGGTAGCTAAGAGCGCAGTCAATACCCTCAAGTTTAAACTTAAACTTAGCAATCCAGTGATTTAGTGCCGAACAATCCAAAATAAAACGTAGTTTGTTAGAACTAAACGTAACGGAGAGTGGATTAGAGCAGTGAACTTCTTCGGGAGGGACGGCACGAATAACAGATTTCTCAAGAAGACCAAAAATTTCTGCTTGAACAAACTGGGGATGTTGCAAAGCCGATTTATTATTGTTTGCTATGAAAACAGGAGGAGAACCTAAAACGGGTACACGATAGCCTTCTTTAACGGTAACAAGAACAGTATTATTAGAAGTGAGTGTCTCCCAAAAATTATAATGTGTGCTTAAGCGACCTGCAACAATGCCAATAGAGGAGAGAGATTCCTGGAACGTACGCAAAAATGGAAAAGGGACAGAACATAGGCACTTACCAGAGAGAGTGAGAGCATCATCCTTATTGAGAGGTGGCGGGCCAAGTAAGTTGACGAGGAGCTGAGGGTCCAGGCTGGTTCTTGGGGCAGTCCCGGACGAAATGACCGGGCTGACGGCAGAGATAACACAAGGTGGGTCGACGGCCTTGACCATAGGATTTGGGCCGGAAAGGTTGGCCATAACCTCCCCGGCCTCCTGAAAAGGGTTTGGGAGGTCCTGAATAAACAGAAGTGCTAGAACAAGCACTCATCCCAAGAACTAAGCTTTCAGTTGCTGTAAGCTTCAATTCTTTAGACTTTTCTAAAACAGCTGCCGTTTTGAAGCCCACAGTATCAGAAATAATAACAGATTTACGCCGATCTTGAACCAAAGAGAGACACTTCTTAGACTCCTTTAGAAGTTTAGACATACCGCTGCCACGATGAACATACTTCTTCCCTTGGCGTTTGATTTTTGTCAATCGTTTCTCCAAATCCTCCAAGAATGAGAGCTGAGAATAGTTGCTCGGAAATTTGACATCGGACTTCTTGTACTTCTTCTTCTTCGACGTCCCACTGGAAGATGATGATCTGGAGCTCGAAGTAGATCTGGAAGACTTCGAACTGGATTTAGATCTGGCTCGAGGAGGAGGAGTACCTCCTTCACTGTGCGAAGGCATAGGCGGATATTTGGTGGCAAAACAAACAATAGTCCGTCTATAGCTGAGAAGAAGTATATGTCTCAACCTTTGTAGGCTAACTGAACACTCGTAACTGAAGTAGGCTGAATTTTGTTATTTAAATAGGAAAGGAATATGCAAATAAGGAAAAACGAAAATATGCAAATGAGGCCATATAGTATCCGGGATAACAACGCATATTGAAGTCACCATGCGTCCTCAAAAAAGACGTGCGTTTCGCGTAATATAGCTTCTACCATTCTATATAACCCTTCAAGGGTGACTTTGACATGTGTTAAACAGGGAAATAAAGCTACGTTAAAAAGCTTGTGTTAGAAAAAATTTTCGTTGTTTGAAAGAAACAGCGCGACAACTTTGCACACAAATGTTAAGGACATTCGAGAGTGCAGCTATTTATTTTGATGCGATTCTGTGGAGCAGAGATGAAACCGGGTCACCGGGTCAGTTCGGGTCACTATATGGACCGGGTCACCGGGTCAGGAGCTCTGACCCGGTAGTTTTGATTGGGGGAATTTTCATGCTGTTAAAGCATATGTTTCAGAATTCTTACCAGTTTCTACCACCTGAAAACTTTAATAATTATTCAAAAACTAGCAATGGAAATATTCTTAATTTAATCGTGTAGTTTTTAAATGCTTGCTGCTGTAGTGTCCTCATAATATTTGTAATGTCCTGTCAAGCTTAGAGCTAGGTTTGAAACTACAATGATTGCATTGAATCTCAACTAGAACATGAAAATTAATGCATGGGCCCTGAGAGTCTAAAATCTTTATTTTAAAATCTAAAATTTTCCATGCGCCATCTACTGTAGGTGATATTTCGCCGCTGCTACCATTGTTGGAGGGGGTCAGACTGTGTGTTTCAGATCTCGATAAGATGGAAAATCTCAGCAAAACAAGGATGTACAGTTTCTGAGTTTTGCTTTGCATTGTTTCTAAATGTTATGGCTTACTATCTTTAGGAACTAATGAAGTTTTGTTAATTAGTTTATAGAAGATATTGTCTGAATCTTAGCCATAAGCAAGAATATTTCCAAAGAATCTCCGATAAGTGAAACCCTCATCCAAATAAAATGTTTTACTAAAGTATATAATGCTAAAACACAAAAGTGCTATGTTATGGTAAGCTCTATGATTAGAATTAGATGATGTGATGACTTTGGCAAAGTATTCTGTTTCAATTCGCTTGATTCAAAAAGTTATGTAGTTGACTTCACATCACATTGAGTGCGAAATCGTGCAAATCAGTTTTGATTTTTTCGGATTACTTACAATTTCTAGGTTACCTTAAAGAATCAAAAAGTTTGCCCATGTTTTTATTATAGACACCAAAAATGTTCAAAAAGATCAAAAAACACTCACCGCACCCCTATATAAGTATTTTTAATTTTTCCAAGCTTAAACCTGAATTTTCGAAAATACCGGGTCACCGGGTCACCGGGTCAGGAGTCGACCGGGTCACCGGGTCAGTAAATAGTGACCCGGTTTCATCTCTGCTGTGGAGTGACAAATTTTTGGAGATCCTTTAGTCAGAATTTTGGAAAATCTGCCTTTTCTGAACTATGCAAAGCGGGACCTACAGTACTCTTGCTCGTTCCGAACGATTGGCAAAGGTTACAGAAATGGCCAATAGATAGCTGCACTCTACGCACGCATTAAACCCGGTTCATACCTCTGTCCGTTTGTCCGTTCGCTCACATACTGGTTCATACCTTTCCGTTTTTCCGCTTGAGCGTTTGTCCGTTTGGGGTGTTGATTCATAGTTTTCCGGTTGTCTGTTTATCCGTAAGGGATGTCCGTTTAGACTTCAACACTGCTCTACTTTTTCAATTGTCCGTAAACAACAAGTATGAATCAGTTTATAAAAGCAAACCAGACAAACGGACACCGACAAACGGAGAAACAGAAATTCTGACAAACGGTCAAGCGGACTAGGTATGAACTGGGCTTTAAAAAACACCATATGATAGTGTTCGCAACTTTCTATCATTTAAAGTAAGCTCAAGAAACTTGCCGCATATACTGTAAGTTTTGCTAAAAATGGCAATTTTTCATAATTTTCACATTTTTTTGCTAATTCCTCTCTCATTTTGTGGTAAAAAAACCACCAAGCTTGGCAGATTAATAAATCCACACATAAGGTGACCAAAACAAATACTGAACTCGTTTGCTGTGGCGGCACCTTTGAGCTTTATAGGTCAAAAATGCCGATGTTGAAATTTTTCCAAATATAGCCAAATTGGGTATCAATCAGACCTTCACGGCCCTGAATTTTTAGGCCCGGCCCGGCCCGGCCCGTTTCAAAAAGTTTCGACCTCGGCCCGGCCCGGCCCGGCCCGCTCCAAGTCAGGCCCATCCCGGCCCGGCCCGTAAGCTAAAAAGTTAGGCCCGGCCCGGTCCGGGCCCGTTTTACTAATTTTTTGCCGTTGCCCAAAATAAGAAAAACATGTGCTAGCTAAAACAACATTGTCTTATTAGTTTTTAACCTTTTTAAGCGATTTCTGAGAGCTCATATAGCTATTAAGTATGTGCAGTCCTCTGTTCGATTATTTGTGTTTAGGGAACAGGTCGCTGCTCAGTTTTGTTGATTCAACGGTAACACGAAATAAACTATGAATTGGGAAGAAAAATACATAGCAAATATTAAAAATAAATGAATAGACCTGCAGTTAGGATGATAATGTACAACATAAAGGTAGTATATAAACACAAGTAAGCTAACTACGTCCGGTGTCGTATACTATTTTGTCACCTATGCTAAAATGTCACCAAAGCTAACTTTTCACGGAAAAGGCTCGTTATTCTTCCAATTAGTGGCATTGAATAGCTCTTGCAACGACGATTATTTTCATATAAAATAATGTGGTAATTAAGCTAATTATAGCTAATTATCACTTAAAATTAACATAGGGAATTTTTAAATTTTTAGGGAAACCTATCATGCTGTATATCATTCGAAAGCTCTTGACGAGGCGGAATCAATGATCAAGGAAGTAAGCCAATTAATTGGATTGGCTATATGTAATAGCTCCATATATTACCAAAATAGTTTTTGCGGCTAAAGTTTCGGTCAACTTAACTAATCGGCTTACTTCTTTTACCATTGAATTTGCTTCGTCAAGAGCTTTCAAATGATATACAACATGATAGGTTTCCCTTAAAATTTGAAAATTTCCTATGTTAATTTTAAGTAATAATTAGCAGCTATAATTAGCTTAATTATCATATTATTTTATATGAAAATATAAAGTCTCTGCAAGAACTATCCAATGCCATTAAAAATAACGAGATTGGAAAAGAAACAAACCTTTTCTGTGAAAAGTTAGCTTTGGTGACATTTTAGCATAGGTGACAAAATAGTATACGACACCGGCAGTACTCTAAAGAGCTACGAAAATTAAGAAAAATCGAAAGAAAATTACACTGACTAAAGAAAATTTATTTTAGAATTGTTTATAATTTCCAATAAAAAACTGACAAAATTGAAAACAAGACAAAACTTTTAACTGAAAACACCAGGCCCGGCCCGAAGCCCGGCCCGTTCCAGTATTAGGCCCGGCCCGGCCCGGCCCGCACCCAAATTTTTCCTACCTCGGCTCGGCCCGGCCCGGCCCGTTCCACCTTAGGGCCGGGCCGGGCTTACGGGCCTGAGTGAAGGTCTCTAAATTGTGCAGGAGGGAAAATTCTAGGGGGCGAAGGCCGGCGGAAAATCGGATTTTCCGGTTTTTTGCTCAAAAAACCGGAAAAATCCAGATTCCGGGGGGTGGGGGACCCCTCTGCGGGGGAGGGTGAGCTCCAGGTCTGGAGGGGGTGACAACCCCCTCCCCAAAAACCCCCCGAGCACATGTATGGTATATGGTATCAATCGATAGCTACTGGGATGGAGAGCAACTTTTTTCTCACAGAACAATGGGTGTAATTGCTGTCTGTGCAAGTTAAAGTGAGTAAAAGATATTCTGAGCAGTGCTCCAAAGTGATAAGGTCAGTGCATCACTAAAGCATGCATTGTGACCGCCTGGATACCTAGCATTGAGTCGACATTAATTTGATGTATCGGTCAACCTTGTTCTCGACCCCATTCGGTCTCCACCTGACCTTGAATGGCTTATCACCGGAATTTTCAAGTTTTCCAGCTTTAAACCTGAATAACTTGGACACAGTTTGATTTCTAACTCTAATATTTTGTCTTGTTTTTGAGAACAAGGGGGCATATTATATGTGAAAATGAGCAAAATCCGTGACTATCGATTTTTGACCAAAGTGTCCCCTAATCTATTAGTTGACGAATTAGGTTCTTCTCTGTCATAGCAGAAAGCTAAGCTATACCGTACTTTTTGAATAAGCTGATTTCGTCTGAGTTCAATAGTTATAGAAGTAACAATATTGATTTCTGTTCTAGCAGAGAAAACGCCCTGTGACTAAGCGAATTTATAATGCTGCGATTTATAATTTGCTGATCTATTTTAGAAGGAAAGGCCCGGTCAATACCAGACCACAAGCTCACCGGGTTCATACTAAAAAAAATTGGCACAAGCGCGACTAGTGATGTTTCATTCAGGCACGAAATTGGGTTTTTGGCTGTACAGGTTTCATTTTTAGTCGCGGAAGCTATTCTGGAAGGAGACCTGAAACTGAACTAAATTTGAAAAATAGATCAGTAACTTTGACTGAAGCTAGTTTCAATCTTTTCTCAAAACATGAAAATTTGAAGGTTTTAAGGCGATATTTCGTTAACATTCTGCAGTGGGTGCCTAAATAATCACCAATTTATGATTTATATTAATTCTGAAGGGGACTAGAAATTTCAGTTTTTCTGAAATTATTTTGTGTTCCCGACTGAAACTATTTTCGCCCACCGACTGAAACTGGAATTATTTTGGATCGGCGATTAAAACTGAACCTGAAACTAAAATCGCCTACTGAAACAACGTAAGCACTCCGATTCCGAATTCCGTTCAACTTTTCAGCACAAGCACAGCGCCAGCAGCCAACCAAAATTTTTCACACTGAACAGAAAGCGTAGCAATGCTGAATTTCAAATTACTATGCTTGTGCTGACGAGTGAGCTTGTGCTTGTGTGCTAAAGTGCGCCGGCCGTTATGAGAACTAAAATGATAAGCTTTCAAGGTTTTTCCTTCTCCGTAGAGGAGTGGTTCCTTACTAAGGAGTTTGGTGGAAAACACTTCAAAAATTTGTTTCTATAGCGAACTATAGTAAATCATAACTGACTGGTGTCCGTCTTTTAGTTAGCTTCAGGTAAGGATACAGTTGGCTGAGGTAGATATGCAGATCCAAGCCAAGGATCAAAATGGTCCCAATTCCAGGCCGGGTGACAACATCATCCCGATCGTGTCCAGAAAGACACGTTGTGACCAGAGTCCACTCAGTCCAATGGATAAGTGTAGGAGTCCAAGATTTGGACTGAGATATCCGTCTCCGGAGAAATCGGATTTATACCTATAGTAGGTGTATAAGGTGCGCTTTGTTTTCCTGTTCTTTTTGGTGTTGTTTTGCTTCCACCTACTTTCTGGAGTCAATGTCAGATGTAAGTTTTCAGGATTCCGACTGCCGTAATTTTTGAGGGTCGCCAGGCCGACCGGTTTTGGTGACATGGACCAATGTCGTTTGGATTTGGGATCAAAATTTTGGACAACCACCGTACCAGTGCTCTCATTAACGGAAAGTGTTTCTTTTGCACAAGAAATTAACTAAAAATTCGAAGTCTGAAATAGATATTTATTATATGTAGCTGAATTGGGTTAGATAGTAAGTCAATTTATAAACTTGTGCTGGTGTCTTCAAATCTGATTTTCATCGAATTGCACTTTCTGTATTATAGCGCCTGTCTCTAACTTTAGGTTTCTAATAAATATCGCTGAAGTTGTTATCGGTGTAAACTGGAAAAATCTGCTTCAGCCTGCATTCTTCGGGTTGGACATTTTCAAGAAAAGAAATCAGGCACAACCACTTTAATTCTTCAATTTTTGAAACATTCTTCCTCTGAACAACTTTAACTCTAGCTGGAAACACCAAATGCAATAAAAAATGGCTGATTCTGAATTTTTCGGAATAGAAACAGAAATAGGTGAACTAAGAAACAAATCATTTATTTTTGTTTTTTTTCAAAATTGACAAGAATTGAATTTCTCATTGTTTTATTAATGACATATACAAAATTGTTAAATCCCACCGGTTCCACACTTCTGTATATATATATATACGTATTATATATTATGTATAATATATAGCGACTTGACTTTATTGCCTGCGTTTTTTGGAGCCGAAATTTCAAAGGAAATGTTAGGTTGCTGCCTCAGTTACCTTCGTAGCATATTAATCAATCCATCCAATTTGGCAAAGTAAACAGTCTGTCTCACTTTTTCCTTGGAAAAGTTGCTCACTTTTGTCACTCTTTGGCGAGCGTGTGCTTTGACTGCAAGAATTCCCTGAACGAATTACAGTCTACTGAAAAGATAGTCTCAAACCGGACATTATATATCTTCCATTTAAATCCATTTCAATCGCTCAATGAGTTAAATCCAAGCTTTGGCAATAGATACTACGAACTTTATCAGGTAAAAGTTGATAGTTGGTTGCGTTTTCGTGGCTCGCGGGAACCCGCGCGCGACCCACGAACCTAGTAGGCCCGCTTGATCTGCTTCTTTAATTTGGACATTTTCGTATATTCAGGTACCCTATGTGGATCTTTTGGGCTTTCTCCCCCCAGCCCTCACTTTTGATTATTTTGACCAATAACTTTGTAATTTGGTGTGGTGCATACTGGAGGCTGATGAATTCAAAAATTCAAAAATTTTAGAATTTTAAAAAGTTCTAAAAAATTTAAAATTTTAGTTTGGTAAGGGGGACCAAGGGGAACCAAAACTTTTTTAAACAAATTTTGCTAAAGTTACAAGCTTAACATGTAAGCTTATACTGAGCTAACGAAAAGCTGAATCGAAAAACGGATTTCAGATTCGCGAGTATGCAAGTTTTCAGCAAAATTTGTTTCAAAAAATTGTTTTATTCCCCTTGCTCCCCCTTACCAAACTAAAATTTTAAAATTTTCAAAACTTTAAAATTTTAAAATTTTTGAATTCATCAGCCTCCAGTATACACCCACACCAAATTTCAAAGTTATTGGTAAAAAAATCAAAACTTAGGGCTGGGTGAGGGGAAAAGCGCAAAAGATCCCCCTACATATGTCATGTATCGAGCAAAACTTTAGAAGAAATCGAAATCTTTAAACAAATCTCTTTATACTTTGCAAAAGTTAATTTAAAAAGTTAATAATGCAATTTCCTATTCCCAACCACCTTATAATTGCTTAATTTCTCACACAATTCTTTTGCAGAAAAATGTTGACCGTTTGCCCTTTTCTGCGCCATTTTGAATTCTCTCTTTCTTTCTCGCCCATTCTCGCCTTGAAGCGATTTAAACATGGGAATCTTGAAAGACTAAAGACTCTTAATTCCTCCAAAGTATAGGGACCCTTCTTTCTAGTCAAACTCTATCACACAGTGCAAATATGCAACTGAGTTATGACCCCTCTAAATGTGATGCACTATGTCAGGGAGTGGGGGCTCGGACAAATTATTTCTTGTATTTTAATTTTTAGAATGTTTTATTAGTCTAATATTCTGGCGAAAAGCGTCCGTCTAAGGAATAGGTTTGAGTAGAATGAATGAATTTTTCATTTTTCAGCATTTTTATTTTCGTACAAACTTATTCGCAGGTACCTTCCGATTGTAGGGAACCGTACAGTGTGTACAGGTAGCAGTGTTACTGTCACGAAGAGGCCTTCTTGTGAAAATAATTGAGGTTTAATCTAACAAGTCTAGTGTTTTCGCATTGGACTGAAACATTACAAAATGTCGGCATTTTGATACTGAGTTCGGTGAAATTAGTTGGCTGGTACATTAGATTTTGTGATTTTCATCCATTTTATTAATTTGTATTAATTTCTGCCTAAGTACTTATATAATTACATTTTGTACCGTTTATGCTGCACATTTTTTGTCATATACTTGTAATTCTGTTTTATTACTTCGTATTAACTATACATTAATTGTGGTGTCTACTATTTGAGAGCAATCTGAAATTGGAACCCTTTAATTTTCCTTTTACAAAGTGAATTCTCATTGTATAAAACAACGTTCTTAACTCAATCAAAATTTAAGGAATCTGCAGAAATTATATATCCCATTCACAGCTGAAGCAGTCAAATTTTAAGCTTTGTCAAAACCCGACTCAATTAATTATATACACTTTACAACCAAGCTGAAATCATAACTTTTTCTTTCAGAAGTTGCAACAAAAACTCTGGGATCTTTTGCGCTTTTCCCCCCCCAGCCCTAACTTTTGATTTTTTTGACCAATAACTTTGAAATTTGGTGTGGGTGCATACGGGAGGCTGGTGAATTCAAAAATTCAAAAATTTTAAAATTTTAAAAATTTTTAAAAAATTTTAAATTTTTGTTTGGTAAGGGGGGACCAAGGGGAACCAAAAAATTTTTTGAAAAAAATTTTGCTGAAAACTTGCGTACAGGGGTTTTCTGGGGTGCTGAGCACGAATCTGAAATCCATTTTTCGATTCAGCTTTTTGTTAGCTCAGTATAAGCTAAAGTTGTAAGCTTAACATGTAAGCTTATACTGAGCTAACGAAAAGCTGAATCGAAAAACGGATTTCAGATTCGTGCTCAGCGCCCCAGAAAACCCCTGTATGCAAGTTTTCAGCAAAATTTTTTTCAAAAAATTTTTTGGTTCCCCTTGGTCCCCCCTTACCAAACAAAAATTTAAAATTTTTTAAAAATTTTTAAAATTTTAAAATTTTTGAATTTTTGAATTCACCAGCCTCCAGTATGCACCCACACCAAATTTCAAAGTTATTGGTCAAAAAATCAAAAGTTAGGGCTGGGGGGGGGAAAAGCGCAAAAGATCCCAGAGTTTTTGAGCAATCGTGAGCAGGCTATTAAGTTAAGACATCTCTCTAGATGCAGATTGTTTTTCCATTTAATCCCAACTTTTTGTCAAACTTTTCAGAAATAAAGTACATCCTATATTCCCTCTCTTAATGTGTGACAGTGCAAATCAGTCAGTTCAAATGAAACTTTTTAACTTTTTCGTCTCTAACAAAGGAGGAGTACTTTGTTTCTGACTGAAAAAGTTTGTCAAAGTTAAATTTTGCTTGAAATTTGGGCGAGGCGGGTAATGAGGTTCAACTGTTGCAAAAAGTGCAGTTTTAAACCGTAGAGAAAAATTGGCTGAGAGAACCTGTTTGTGCGAAATTTTCTTAGAAATCCTTTGTCAACGCTAAACCCACTTATTTTCAGTTTTCAATTGTCGTGAGTTGACGAAAACTTTTTCAAAAATCGTATACCCACTTTGTCCGCGGTTTTGCTTTCTTCGCAATGATATATCTGTGTTACTGATGCTGTAGCTTTGATTTAATTTGCTACATTGATTAGCTATGTCAGTGGTGTAAATGTTGTTAGCCGAATTTTGCCGAAGCCGTTTTGCTGAATAGGTAAAATGAATGAGTCAAAAACATACACACAAGTTATGTACTTAATTGAGTTTTATACCTCAGTTAGTTAAACGTTTCTTCCGATACATTAGTTTGGTCATCCTTTAAAATAATGATGATTTAGTTGGATTGGCCGACTGGTTAAGGCGTTCAACTGTTAATCTGATGATTGGCGGTTCGAATCCCAGTCCCCACAAAGATTTCTTTCCCGGAGGCATATTACGCAACAATTCGACTTATTCTTAATTCCGGACAATTTCTAAAATTGGTAATCAATTGACCATTTAATTAAGTAAACATTTCTGAGCAGTAAATACTTTTTCTAAGGGCACGAGCGCTTATCCTAACGAAGTTTTGTTGCGTCGAGCTTTTGCAAACTTTTTTAACATTTGTGGTTTGTGGTTGGCATTTTTATTTTTTGGATAAAATATTGAAATGCTTTTTCAATCCTTTCTCATTCATTCCATTCCAGATGTCAATACAGCCAAATCTGTCACACTAATTTTAGTTGTTTAAAGGTTTTTATCCGATCAAGTAGTGATTAAAATAAATGGTCTTAAAAGTGCAACGTTTCTTCAAATTAAGTGTCACCTTTTTAGGTGCTATTTACGCTGCAGTTTGCCCACCAGCGATAAAACCATTTTCTTAAAAAGTTACTATCAGCATATATATTTAACACTTGTTACGAAAATCGTCACTTTTAGTGTAAACCTTGTGGGGGGTAAAATGCTTATGATAGGCCGTTACAATAATTGCCACATAAAATTTGAGAAAATAGTTAATAAAATTTCAATCCAATTTTGCCTCCGACACCACTCAAAATAGATACACAAATTTGATTCATAATTTACGACATTGCTTCGCAGTAGCCTTGGGACGGGGGTTTGTAGTAAAACTTTCATTCATAGGGCAGCTGCTTTAGGCCATTTTTCATTGTCGAAACCACCCTTTGGAACTGACTTTGTTACTTAAAATAAACCAGAGGGGGGTCGTTTTTAATTTTTGTTTTAATTTTTATGGAATTGCCAATCATTTATGTTTGACCAGGCTCGTTGTAGAAAAATACATATTGGTTTACACCAGCTCCAGTTGTTTTTCATTCCGACTCTTGGCATAGTGTTAGCTGTGTGGTTTCTGTCTGATGGAATATTTTTAGCATACATTTCCATTGAAATATGGGGGGACTGCGACGTGCATCCGCGAATAAATTTAGAGCTGAAAAATTCTTTCTGATGAGACCTTCAAGCCGGCACTGATGCTAGCGGTTAATTTTGATTTATTAGCAATGCTTCGGCGTTTCTGGAATCTGTTTTAAGCCCTCCTCCGCTATTTCTGCTATAATTTTAGGTTTGTGGTAATTTCAGAGGATCCTTAACTATGTCCCATTACTGCGGTATTTCTAATCCGGCCTTCTCGGACGAGCCGCCCTACCCGGCCCATACTTTGGGCGGAAAATGGCGCAATTTAGCCTACATACCAGAACTGGCGGGACCCTGGAATCACTATAATTACCAGGAAAACGCTAGTCCCTACGGCTCGTATCAAGTCCCAGTTCAAGGTATTATCATTGACTTTTAGTGTTTAGTCTCTATCAAGAGTTGGTTAATTTAGAATGAGAGCTAAATGTAGATAGAATCTGAATCTGCGCCAAGCCTTTAAGTTATAGATTTTTTTAACTAAAGTTTCACATAATTTTTTGGTCCCGTTTGCATTTTTGGTCACCAGATTGCTGGAAAACTCCGTGACAGTATATTACCTAATAAGTTCAGTAAAAAGTTAGTTATACCAAGAGTACATATACGAAACAATATTGTGGGGCACCATTAATTACGGCAGATTTTGCTATCATGATGGATTAAAAGTATGAAAAGTCTGTATACAATTTCCACCTAATTTCAAGTGTACCTTTGCTTAAGCAAATCATGTTTTCGAAAATGTTTCTATGGAGTTTTTCGCTTCAAACTGTGAAAAAAGCTTCGCTTCCAGCAAAAAGTTAGGTTTGAAGCCTAGCCCCATCGCAATCAGATTCGCAATAGCAATTTAGTACTGCACATTTGCAATAGCAATAGGTCCTGACATTTTGCTGTATCATTGCAATATTCCTATGGGGGAACGCAATTTTGCAGATACTTTGAGCTCTCTCTCTCTCTCAATTCGTTGGAAACTTGCAATCATATTTTGAAATGTGTTACACAATTTGCTTCCAGCTTATTTCACACTGCAGTTTGACGTGACGATTTTCCATTGCAAGAAATGCGGACACTGAATTTTACATCGGTTTAAAACTTCCACTAGTATTCATCTGTCAATTGGTTTCTGCTCTACAAAATTTACCGTTACTAAACTGTCCAGATATAACTTTAGTATGTATATATAGTTTAAAATCAGATCAATTTAAGTTAAATTCATTTTGTTGATTCCTTTTCGGAAGCCTATGGTATGGTATTGGTTTAATTTTTTGCAAAATTTCATTTCCATGAAATCTTTACCTCCGAAATCCTTGTAGTTTCAGTTTGGCTTGTCCGCGAAACAGGGAGAGCAACTTTGACGATTTGATGTTTTTTCCAGATTATCAACGAAATGTAAGACGTTACAGCAGTCTGCGAATTAGTCGTCCTTCCACCTCTGGCCAATCGAAGAGTACTTCCAATTACGCCAGACCGATGATTAAAACGAAGACCTCTGAGTACGCGGTTCCTGTCATTAGGCCCAACCCCCGGGCGCCCTACTATGCGGTGGATGTCATAAGACAGACTGGTTGGTTTTAAGCTAATTAATTAATTATATTTCACAGCCACCTCACCCTAGTCGGTGCTCCGGTTAGGGGTAGTGCCAGCTTAGAACGTATGCATATTTGAGAGAAGGGGATGCTGTGCTGACACTGAATAATTGCCATAGCAATTACCCGAGGTGTTATACAAGGCTATCAGAGCCTCCATTACGTCCACGGTAATGGAGGTTCTGTGGTAGCTCCACTTGACTGACGGCCACGCCTTGACAATCTCGGTAAATTGCCCAATGTGGATTTAAATATGGTGCTAGAGCTTATTTTTGCAAGCTCTAGACTTTACATGATCCTCCACTTGTAGCGCAGTAAGAAATCACTGCGCTATCAGAGGCTCACTTAGGGTTTATTTCCTTAAAAATATAACATAATTAGCAATATAAAATTAACTCGTTTAATCCGACCATTTTTAATCCACGGATTAAACGAGTTGATTTAAATCCGTTTAATCCGCCATTAAAGAAACAACGATTAAAAATTTTAATCCGCCAACTTTTTATCCGTTTACTCCGCGTAGCTGCACGGGGATTAAAAATAAGTTGAAAATACAGGCGGCGGATTAAACGGATTAAAATTAATCTTTAAAGAAATAGCGATTAAGTAGGCTAGGATTAAAATTAACTCACTGATTTTTTATTCCGAAATGTGAATAAAGAAACAGGATTAGATTAAAATTTTAATCCTAGGTGCATTAAAGAAATAGGATTAAATTTAATCCGTTTAACCCATTTAACTCGCTGGATTAAATTTTAATCCGTTTAATCCGAGGTGCTATTTCTTTAATGCGGATTAATTTTAATCTAATCCGTTTACTCTTTGAAGAAACAGGGCCTTAATGACATTCTTTTTGAAATATATGCAACAAGTGTAAGTCTAATTTGGAAGAGATTCAAAATAATTTCTTTACAAGTCTAAAATTAATCAAAATGACAATTTCTATAGCTCGTCTTATGCTTTTCGCAGGAGCGTAGTCTCAGTCTTTCGCTTTGCGCTTTTCCTTTAACATTCACTATGTATTCGAGGCTCAACAGTCAGTAGCTAAGCATCAGCTATAATTAGAAGCGAATGGTCCCAAATGGATTGCTGGTCATGCAGAGTCCGAGCATTGATTGCGCAGAGGTTACGCTTGTCACACTCTTATCTATTATGTACTCTTGCTTAATGATTTAGTGCTCGGCACCTGGCATGGCCGTTTTTCATTGCCGTGCTTTGGAGAATGATATTAGCGGACTAAAGTTCCTGGCTTTTTCGTCTTTTTTCAGTTTTTTGCAAATCACCATTACTTATTTTTCTTGCCTCGTTTCCCGTTCTACACGGAGTTATGCAAAAACTCTTGTCTTTAACATCTGGCAAGGAAAAACAGAAAAGTTCAGATGACCAAATTTCATAAAAAAATTTACAAGATCGCTAATTCTAGTTTTCTGAAAACGTACATATTGGACATAAACATTTGTTTGATTTTTATTTCACGAATTCATTTTGTTTTACATTTCAAGTTTTTAGGGCGTACGTCTTCATGAACGGATGAACGGATTGTCAAATTTATCAAGCGCTATTCGTGAGCTACAATTACATTAATCAGCAATAGCTGGCTATATTCCGATTTTTGGAAAATTAGCTAATTTAAGATACTACGCTAAGATAATTATTTTCAGACTTGGATCCCTATGCCAATTCGCGAGATTTGTTGAAACACTGTCGAATTTCGGAAGCGGAGGAAATGCCGCAGAGTCAGCAGCAGCATTTGTGCTACATCACAGAAATTGATACATTGGACAGTACGTTTGAAAAGCTTGCAAACATATAGTTAGTTTTAATAGAATGCTGAACTAATAAATTACAAATTTAGCGAGTAATTATTACCTTTTCACCTTACAAATTCGACAGTATAGTAATATTAACTAATATCAAGAGTCTAATATTAATTGATAATATTTAATTTTTAGAACTATTATAAACTACATTAAATGATAATAGGTATTAAAAATTTCGTAGTGTCATGAGACAGACAACAGTCATTCTGTTTGAACTTTGAAAGCAAAATGTTATTTCTTCAATTTTTTGCTGCTTCGGTCTGCAGTGTGCTAGCGGGCTTTTGAATTGTGACCATCGGGGTTTGACCGAGGGGGGCCGATTAAACATCCTTAAACGGGGGGCCGAAGCATTTTTCAACCCAATTAGTATCCAGAATTTGGAGGGTGGGGGTAGCGAAATTTGATCTGCTCTGTCGCCTTGATAATAGTTTGTTAATGGAAATTTAATGATCCCTCCAAAACGCCTCTGTCATTTAATTAAGCGAAGTGTAAAGAGGTCAGAAAGCCATTTTAGCGTAGCTAGCTAAGGAGGGCTTTAGCCGGGTATGTAGCTATCCATGTAGACAAATACGTTGACCATGTGTGCATTTATTTCTCTGGAGATTTAATTATTATGACAGATTTTGGGGGATCACCAATTGACCGTTACTTGATCTTCTTTGTAATAAGTCTAATATTAATGTAGACTTGACTGACCTTTCAAGCCCATTTTAGTGCCTAATTTGGAGATGGCTACCTAGGGTGATGTGTCGTCACATTTAGGATTATTATAGGGTTGGATTTTACTCCTGTTTTATGTAGCTATTAATCATTTGTAAGTATAGTATACTATCATCATATATGAAACTTTATGGTTAGTTTGGGTGGGAATACTTGATTTTGGTTTCGTATTTATTCATACATTATGTACATAATTAATTAATTATTAATCTCTTGCTCTTTGTCCCTTCCCAGCGATGACTTTTGATTTTTTGCATCTTTTTGACATCTTAAGCTTAAAACTTTAGCTTATATTAAATGGACGGAATACTAACTCGGTAAACGGACTTCAGCAGATGCGTATTCGGCGGCCCAGAAAATCCGTATAGAATATAGAAAGCTTTTCAGCAAAACCGGAGCCAAAAATATTTCGGTTTCCCTTGGTCCTCCCTTGCGAATCGAAAAAATCTAATTTCGAAATCAAAAAATTGTGATATTTTAACTCAACGCGAACGAAGACAAACCCATACCTAATTTAGCTCAATTCCGAGGTGAGCGAGAGGGTAATCGAGACAAGACCGACCCCTTGGGGGTGGGTAAAATGGGAGTGCCGGGACGCCTGCGTTTGAATCTGTTTTACTCCAAGAAAATTTTGATCATATTAAGTTTAGGTTTGGATCTATTCCCCCCCAAGCCCTAACTTTTGATTTTTTTGGCAAATAACTTTAACATTAGGTGTGAGTGAATACTGGGGGTCTTGTCTCGTTTACCCCCCCCCCAGTACTCAAAATCCTTAAAACTTGACCAAATGAGCTAAAATTTGGTGTAGGTGTGTTTTCGACCACGCTGAGTTCAAATATCGCAAAATTTTTCGATTTCGCGAAATTCGAAATTTTTCGATTTCTAAGGGGGGACCAAGGGAAACAGAAAAATTTTTTGTCTTCGATTTTGCTGAAAAGATGTATATAGGGTTTTCGGGGTCGTAGAACACGAATCTGAAGTCCGTTTTTCGATTCAGCTTTCCGTTCGCTCAGTATAAGCTAAAGCTTTAAGCTTACATTCCTTTCATTATATATCAGGCTACCAAATCAGTTTACCGCCGACTGAAACTGACGCAATGTACACACACACAGTATTAATAGTGTTGTATACAATATCTGGTAGAATTGAATGTTGTAAAGGGAGGAAAAGCACTTAATATTATATATCCTATTACTGTCAGAGTGGACATTTCGACTCCCCTGTTTTCCATATGTCAATTTTCCTACTGAAAACAAATACGGTCTTTGTTTGAGCGAGAGTGAGAGAGAGAGTTCAAAGGTTAGCCGGGATGGACACGCCACGTGTCTCTGGAGGCCTTCTTTAAAACCCCCTCCCCCCAAAAACTCAAAACCAGATACAGATTTCGGGGTCACTTGGGGGAGGGGGGTGCTAAATAGGGGACAGAAAAATATTTTCTTCTGAAAGCTGGCTCAGAAAAAAATTGCAGCATTTGATGAGGGTGACTTAAAAGTTTCCATGAGTGTGTTCTTCTTTACTTTTAAATACAGATCTGGAAGGGGTGCCAAATTTTTTTATGGGGGGGGGGGGTGCGATCCGGTCATTATGTGTCTACCTAAGTCAAAACCATCTCACGTTTAACAATAGCTTTCCATTTATCTACCCCATTTCTTATTTCTGTTAATATCTCCTGTAGACAAAAATTTCCGAAAAGGGGGGGGAGAATTTTTATTTAATTGACGTTGACGAGCAATTTTTGTTCGCAAAATTTCATTTCGAAATAAAACTGTTCGTTATATATGACAACATTACTATAATTTAGTTTTTATTTTTAATTGTAAATTTTGATAAACTGACGGAATTCTGTAAGACGAACCCTCCTTTTGGTCCAATTGCGCTGAGCAAACAGTAAAGATATTTTTCAGTGTTGGTTTGGCTTAGTCTAGATTCCCATGTTTTACAGCTTTGGACCGCCGTATTACGCCTCCTCTGTCTCTGCAGAAGGAAAGATTTAATAATAGTCACTTAGTTATATTTCATTTCCGATGCCGTTTGGATTTTTAAGGATTTTTTAACACAACATTGACTTTGATTAAAGACAGGCAGGGTAAGTGTGGAGTTTAAAATTTTAAATTGAGGTGAAATTTTGTGCAAAATTGAACAATCATGATAAATTATGTGATTCACTTCTTGCTAATGTGTTGCGTACGTTGGCTCTTTTTTCTGGAAGTTTGTAAGTCTTTTAGACGGGAACTTTGTCATTTTTCAAGATGTGATTTATGAAAAGTTTTTGGGAACGGCCACACGGTTTCTTTTGAAGTTTGAAATTTGGGGACGTTTTTCTGAAAATGCTTTACTCAGCTCTGCTAAGAGCAACCTTTTGAAGTAACAAATTTTAAAATTATAAATTTGTCCAGTTGAATTGTAATATTAGATTGAGTGAGTGACTCGAATAATTGAGTATGAGCTAATGTTTATTTTTAGTGTTATTTATAGTTTCCTTCCAGCTAATGAGAAAATGAATAAATTAATAAAAATAAAAACTAAAGTAAATGATACTCCCTCCCAGTTCTTAACGGGCGGGGAGCAGGGATAGTTGTATAACTCTTTAGTTAGTTGTTACTATTTTGGATGGGTGTTCGGTTCTGAGACCTTGAACTTAAAAAATGAATTTTTTAAATTAGTAAGCAAGATCTGAGACCCTTAACTTAAAAAATGATTTTTTAAGTTAGTAAGCAGCACACTAACTCTATCTTCTAATATATACGCATTCGAAGTGTCGTAGCTCATCTCCCACATCAAAACGTCCATTTCATAACATTGTTGGGAAAAGCCACGGACGTGTCAATTAAATAATGATTATTGCAAAGCATTTGCTTTCTTTCTTTCTTTCCGTAAAGTCTACATAAGAATGTGAAATTAATTGTGCAAACTGCAAACGTGTCAAATTTGCCGACGCAAACCGTCTGATATTGCTTAAATTTGGTGGATTAAAATTTTTCACTCTATAGGCTTCAATTGATGTTTATACGCATTTGCTTTTCACTTAAGAATGTTGAGGTAAAGTTGACCGATGAGTAAATAGTCTTCATTTTGTTTGCTTATGAAGTTTTCTTTCTGTTTCGTTAATTCAAATTTTATAATTTAACTCTTTTTGTGAGCAAATTTACATTTTTTATAAAATTTGAAGAAAATTATGTAAGATGCTTACTATATATAAGATTTTTGCTTTTTATGAATTTATTACCCCTTAATCATGTAAGGTTGTGTAAGGTAAAAGAAGTTGCAATGTTACAGTTAAATCGTACCGCAACTATATTTCCGCCAACACATTAAATCTGATGTGACCACTTTTCACTCTCACAACACCAGCTTACAGAAAGATTGCGAAAATCAGAAATGTTTCAGTCATAAAACAGGAATTTATGCGCGGAGCTTTTATAGTTACTACATTCCAGTGTTGTTAGCTTATAGTCAAGTCCCCATTTGATGTGTACCACGTTCGTGTTATGCAGAAATGACTGGCTGTGTGTGCTGGTACTACTTTTGTTGACAGATTTTTTCCATGCCTTCCCCCCTCCCCCCAATTCAAATGTTAGCAAAACGTAAACGTTAAGCATTCATAGCCCGTTCAGAAATTTTATCTCTTTTTTGTACTTTTGCTATCGTCTGCTATTAGTGCCGGTTTGGTCGGAACTATGGCGCCGTTTTTTCCAGCTATTTTTGAATGGTCCTTCCTTATCTTGATAAATAGTTTTGGTTCAACTTTGCGGCTTTTTCTCAAACTTTTGCGCTGCATGCAACTATTGGTTGCATTAAAAGCAAACTTCTTGTTAGCTATGCGCGCGATATCAGCTTAACAGTAGGGTTACTGTCAGTCAAGTGGCCCCAAGTTTGAAATATTATTTTTGCAGGAAACACAAATTTTGTTATCAAATAATAGTTTTTTCACCCACGTTGAACAGTATAGTCCTAGCTATTGCGCAATATTTACCACCAACCCAGTATTGATTGGTGCATTTCTGCTAGTTGAGTTGCTGTCTTGTTTATAGTTTTAATTTGATATTACCTTTTCTAACTTTTGTACCATTAGAATTTAATGCCTTCCTCTACCATACTCTGTCATTTTGAAATTTAAAGTTTAATTTAGTTGAACGTTTTTGTCTCCAGTTTCTTTTCTATTAACTCTTATCCTTTGTACCAATTTAGAACATGAAAACTGACAATTTTTTGCATTAAGTAGTATCTGGAGGGGCTGGGGAGAATGGAACCAACCTAAATGTGGGGGGTTCCCCATTCAGGAGCTGGAAAAAAGTCATCAAAGAATTGTTTCTGGCTGAAAGAACAGAATTTTAAACAAAATTAAAGTCTCCGAAAAAGTTGGGTCGTCTTTGTTCCAAGTCACGCACTTGGCGACAATGCCTTCTCAAGTTTGTCTGGGCTCCTTTTTGGTATCATAATAGAATTTTGTTAAGTAGGTTAATCTTTCTTATCAGAAACACGATGTATATGAATGAGGACTACATTTACCAGAATTTTCGCGGATCTGGCAACGTAAAGATTTTGTCAAGGAGATCCGGAATGCTGATTCCAAGCTCCTGTTCATTGCAATTTATATACTAAACTAAAATTGTCACCACAGTTTTGATATGAATTCTGCCTAAAGATCCTAAGTTTCAATAAAGAGTAGTAATTAGTGATTTAGTATCAACTCGTTTGCCCATTTTTTGCTTTTTAGACGAAATGCTTCACAAAGATTTTAATCTAATAGTATTACGATCAAAAATCTGTATCATTCTTAGAATCTTAGTCTTGATTAAGATATCAGCGATGACAGCATTGTAGATGTCCCGATATTTTTCAGCGGGCCAGAGAGTTTTCCGTTTTTCGGTTTTAGAACGGAAGGGGTTTCTCCTCCTGTAATCCAAAAGACCATTACCACTTTTTCCAGTTAGCTCTCCCGTTTTCTATTACCCATTCTTCCCCCTTTTCAGGGGATAGGCTAATAGTGAATTCAAGTGTCTTGGGTTGCCTCTTTTCATTACGTCTTCATTTGTAGGATACAAATAGGTTCCCCCTCTTCAGCTTTGGCTCTTTGTCTCTTCTTGTTGGTTCCCTGGAGCCCCATTCCCCCCAGAAAATACATAGGTATCACCTTTCTCAATGTACCTTTATCAGAACCTCATTATCTTAGCTGTGACCAACTGCTACTCTCTCTCTCTCTCTCTCTCTCTCTCTCTCTCTCTCTCTCTCTCTCTCTCTCTTTCGACCCGTTCCTGGTCGGCTGATATGTATCCGTGGACTTAATTTTTACCGGGGAAAGATGGTGTCTAAAACTTAAATCAAATTTGTACATTTTTGCCCAACTTTTGTCTGAAAAAACCACCGGTCACAGACCAGTGTGAGTCGTCAGGACTGCAAGTTAAATTCTTAACAAATGTAAAAAAACCATTTTAAAAAATCCTTCTGCGAGTGTTCCAATCTCTTTAACTACTGAGTAGGATGTGGAAAAGTCTGCATAGTCTCCTGTTACCTTGCCATAATTTACAATAAATTGCACATTCACCGACCAGTCAAGGATGGAAGGTTGGATTGGAGAGAGCTGACAAAGTTTTGTGACTACCGGGACTCGAACCACCGACTGCCTGCTCGGGAATTCTGCGCAGCTCGAAAGAATACCACCTCAGAGAATATTTCAAACTTTTATGCTTATCTTTCCGTCTTTTATAATCTTTCTCGTGTCCTGCTGTGCTCTGTGATGCAATTATATATGCCGTAAGGCCTAACACGAATCCTACAAAATTCGGAAAAATAAAATATCGAAAATTGCTTTTTCCTTAATTGCTCTATTGGTTGTCAGCAATTTATTTGCAGTTTTTTCATTTCACCTAATTTTGTGGCCATTTTCCATTTATAGACAGCTCAACCCCTGCGTATCTGCATTCTGCAATTGATGTTTGCAGGGAATGCTAAAATGTAAAACGATTCCCATAATAATGAGCTAAAATTAAACGAAAACTGCCAGAAAAATGTTTTCGCATTATTGCTGAAATTTCAATGTACAGATTTTACACAGTGTCGTCCAGTTTTCCCGCTTTCTATGTAGCTTTTTAAATTTTAATTTTGGTTTGAAAGTTCAACTCTCCAAAAGAGTTTTTAAGCGTTCGAAAGTTAGCATTTTCCGCAAACTTGATTTTATTTATATACCGCTTACCGCTTCGATTTGTGAAAACAATAAGATCTCACTCGACATACCCTTGCAAACTTTTCAAACTGTTTCATATTGCTTTATGAGAAATTATAATTTTCTTACAATAAAAACTAAGTTCAGAAATAGCAACTCAGGCAAGTTAAACTTGTGGAAATTGGCCAGGAATTATAAAATTTCTCTCTACATAATATGCATTCTAACAGTCTCCACTCCAAAATATGTGTTCCAGCAGCCAGCAGTTATATTTAATCTTGTCCATCTCTACATATTTATCCATTTAGGAAGAGGTAAAGGAACAAATTGAATTTTCCAATTTCAAGTGATTGAGTGACCGTTGGTTCAGTTGGTCACCCGACCGGACCACTTGAGCTCTAGGCCAGAGAAAGCAGACGGAATGAAAATTAGCATAATTTATACTGGCACTGACCAATTTCCAAAAGGAAAATGTCCTCCTTTCCTCTTCTCTTCCAGAGAAAAATTTAATCTCTCCCCCCCCCTATTCCATATTCCCCCGTTTGAGCTTAGAGACAAGTAATTTGTATAATATTTATTTACACTAACTCTTTCAAGAATTTCCTTCTTAGTTTTAGATTTACGACGGTCTGTCGGCCTCCCTCTTTAGTTTGTCATGTACTCACTCAAAAGAATGTAAACTTTTCAGCAGGGAGACGGATTTTTAAGCCACTTATCTGGGCACTTTTCCGCTACACGGCTCTGCAAATGACATTCAACATTGTGGCTGAAGAGTTGCAATACAAAGTGCAATTGCAAAAACTTGTCGAATATTAATGCTTCCTTAATCCTCTCTGTAGGTCTTGCCTTAAAACATTTCTAGTTTCAGAACTTTTACAAGTCTTAAAGTGAGCCGACCTTGTCCAGTTTTAGTCTCATTTATTATTCTGACTATTTAATATGAACTGTTGTACCTAACTTAACGAAGACTGTTTTATTTATGTTCCACTTCATATTAGACTTGATTTATTTATTGTTTGTTATTCGCTAACATGCCTCGGAGGGTAAAATCGGTTGATTACTGGCTTGATCGATGGAAACAAATATTTCGCTCTAGCAGAAGTATGTATTTATTTTTCCATAAATGTAGCTTTAGCTTTATGCAAGCAGCAAATGCAAATTTTTGATGCTTTTAATGAGTTTTTAATTTAAGATGTAGTAAGAGTCTAGTAAGTGTTCGATTGGTAAAAATTTATATGAATAAAATAAAATTAAATTAAAATTTAGAGTTGTAAAATGTTTGAACAGTTCTACAATACAGTACGCTCAATAGTTCTGTTATTTAGCTAACTTTAAGCTTGTAATTGAATCAAAAGGTGTCTGCATTGTAGAATTTTTATGTAGTTGAGAAAATTTGCAATTTTTGGAAATTGTTTAAAGAAATTGATAAAATGGCTAGGAATCAGCTGATAACAGCTAGCCGTTTAAAAATAACTTTTATAGGTCCATAGGTGCAATGAATGGGCCCCCCCACCCCCAGCCATTTTTCCAACCATCATACAGTACATTCATTTAAAATAGGAACTTTTCGCGACATGTCGCCAATTATTCGTCTGGCGACAATCGCGAAAATTCTGCGGTTATCGTAGAAATTTGGCGATATGTCGCCAAGGCTAGCCCGCGATTATCGTAGAATATTGGCGATAAGTCGTGGAAAGACTATTCGCGACAATCGCGGATGTTTGACGACTGTCGTGGAAACTAGCGATATTTCTTTAATTTTTCACGACAATCGTCAAACATTCGCGATTGTCGCGAATATTCTACACGACTTATCGCCAATATTCTGCGATAATCGCGACATTATCGCGATTGTCGCAGACGTCGAGTTTTGGCGACATATCGCCAAATTTCTACGATAACCGCTGAATTTTCGCGATTGTCGCCAGACGAATAATTGGCGACATGTCGCGAAAAGTTCATATTTTAAATGAATGCACTGTAGGTGTAACGCTAACGGGGATTTGGGTTGAGGCCTGAGGGGGGCCCCCTCCCCCGGAATTTTGGGGGGGCCCTTTTTAGACCCCCCAAACCCCCCACGCCCCCCCCCCCCCCCAAACCTGCCCCAAAAAATTTTTTCTATTTTTATGGTAAAAATCGCATTTTCAGGGGTTTCGCATTGTTGGGGGACACGGACACTTTCCCCGCCCCCCCCCCCCGGGTAGCCGCGCCGAAGACGCGAAAATTAGCCAAAAATTGGGTATTTTAGCGTAAATTTTGCAACAATTTTCAAAAAAGTCCAAACGTTTGGCTTAAAGTATTTATTTATTATATATCGCGAGAAATACACGTTTACAACGGTTTTATGGACCTCTAGACTCAATATTGACCTTATTCTGGACTCAGAAACATGTTGGCAATCAAGTTTTCGAGTTTAAAAACACTGTCTAATGTCAAAATTACTTATCCAGGTTACACCTATGGTAAATGGTAATACAAGCAAATATTAAATGGAATTTGGGCTCTGTATTTTTGGCGTATTTTGGAATACATTTACCAATTTTCAAGGTCAAGCCTAGCTTTTCTCATACCAAAACTAGTGACAGAAACTTACGAACAATAAAAAGGGGGCCCCCCAAAATTTCGGGGGAGGGGGCCCCCACCCCAAATCCACGTTACACCTATGGTCCCGACCCCACCATAGGTGTGGCTGGGCAAAAAATCTAGGGGGGGGATTCCGACGGAGGGAGGGGGATCCCCCCTAAATTTTCGATTTATTTGCCACTTTTGGCCACTTTTGGGCCAAAAATTTGGGGGGTGGCAAAAATCTGAATCTGGGGGGGGGGGTCGCGAAAATTTGTCATTTTGGGGAACCCTAACACACCTATGACTGCAGGCAGGCGTTTTTCATTATTTCTTTGTATCTCTATAGTACGTACTTTCGGGTATCCGTATTTTCATTACTGTTCGTAGCACGTATATATATATATATATATATATATGTTGGATACTGCGTGTCTGTGACTGCGTTTTTTCTGTGTTAAAATTTCGATTTAAAACTTTCATGATGAGCTTGTTGTACGCTTTTATATACGTATGTATTTATTATGTACATAGATGTACTTATTTACTCACGTACACCATAATAACCATGTAAAAGTTCTGTGTATTGCGCCAATATATACATACGTACGCATGTATAAGTACGCATACTTATATCTCCACATGTTTACATAGCATATAATGTCCGAACTTGATGGAAAGTTTTTCTTTCGGCTATTGAAAACACTCCTGCCGTGTTGTCCTGTCCACGCAATGCCAACGCGTTGCGCTGTGAGTCGTTTGGGCTGCGTTGAACTTGCATGAGTAGTTTTGCAAAGTGTCGCTCTTCATGCTGAGTGATCTTTGTTATGCACTCTCTCTCTCTCTTCCAGTTCATGCATCCATATTGCAATCAATTTTCCCTGTATCACTTTTTCCATTAAATTTTCAACAGTTTTTATGTCTCGTTTAGACATTCTAATTTCAGTTTTTGTTATGTTTGCGTAATATTATTGTGACCGATTTGAGTCGATTTAGCTAGAGTGGGGGGGGGTAAGCTAGTTGTGAATTGTAACCTAACTTGTTGTTTTGTTTGCAGGCGAAGCGGCCTTTGACGTGCTGAGTCGGAACGGGAGTCTGGCTGATCCCAGCGAAGGCTGCAGTGAGTCCCTCATGTCCCTCATGAGCGGAGGAGGGAGTTCCGCCGCCTCCCAGCTCACCTCCGGACTCGGCCTCAGCGGCTCACCCAATTTTGCTCCTCGATCTGGCTCTGGGCCTCCGCACAAAATTCACTCCAGTGCTGGTATGAGTGATTGGTTAATTTTTTCAGTGGGGGGAAGGGGATGTCAGTCTGCTATATATAATCGTTTCTTTCAGTTTGCTCTTAAAATTCTGCAAGTTTTTGGTTTACTATGGCAAACAATATTCAATTTTAGGCAGGGGCGCCTATCCAGGATTTTGAATAGGTAGGGATCCAACCCGAAAAGGAGGATCAGTATCTAACTTGTTTCCAAAAATGGCCAAATTTGCGCCAAACATGAATATCTATATAGCTAAAAATTTCAAAAAAATTCCCTAAAAGGGGGCCGGAACCCATGAATCTCTCCCTGGATTATTTTTAAAGTGTTTATGTTTCTCTGTATACGTATGTGCGTCTTCGTTAATTCCCGAATGAGGTGAAAAATGTGCAGAAAGAAAATTTGGGGAGGAAACGCCAGTGTTCTAGCCAGTGCTACACCTGAACTCCCGCCAGTTTGATAAATGTTCACCCGGTTTCTATGCATAGTTTAGATTTTTTCTAAAATCATGGCAGATATGAATACAAGCTTAAAATCAATGCTTTTTATACACTTCGATGCATATACGTATATATACGTATTTACATATGCATACATCTACCTAGAGGCGTACACACGCACATCCTATATTTTTCACAGCTTTTTCTATCATATATACGTATATATATATATATATACGTACATGTATGAGCCCTTGGGCTTCCTTGAAAGGAATGTGTTTTTTCTGGAAAAGCTGTTTCAGCTTGTTCCACCTAAACGACTTATCTCAGCCTTTCAATCCCCCTTTTTTGGAAATCAGATTTTTGGGTTTTTTACAGCCCTCCCGGTGTCCCCCCATAAACTCGTCTCGTTCAAGATGTGATGTAGGAAACTTTGGAGCTCTCTCTTTTTTACTCTCTGGCTGTCCAAGCAAAACATATACGTATAATATATATACCCTAGATAGATGGTTTGAATTTTATTCTCCTTTTGCTATTTTGAGAGAAAGACAATTGAGATTTCACCAAGACCAAAAAGACACGACTGTGATTTTTTTGAACAAGACAAGACCAACAAACTAGACTGTAAGACAAAGGAGTGATTTTTGATTTATAATTTGGTTGATATATATGCATATTTAAGGCTTTTTCTTTGGTTTTGTCTTCAAATTTATACTTACGATGTTCGCTTTCCTGTATACGCGTATATATGTATTCCTACGTTTCTGGTCTTTGGGAGAGTTTTTGACTGAATGATAGATATTTTCTTCTGAAGACAGAGGCCGTCTTCAACCTGTTTCAGCAAACTTCTGATTGTCAAAAATTTGCACAAATTAACTTTGATTTTTCTCCTGCAAAAAAGTTCTGAGTACGTATGCAAACATAACAACACTGCGCGCCTTCAATATGTAGCTCTAAAGCCATATGATTGTGTACAGGAAATCTTGATTTTTAAAGTTTATGTTAGTTACGGCTTTGTTATTTACACGGTGCGCAGCTTTTTTACAACATTTTTACAGCTGTTGTAATTGTGTCATAAATTTCTGTTGTTACTTAATTTCCACTGATGCATCACAGTTTGTTAGCGTTACGGTTGTCGTTAGTCGTTTTTGGTACTGAGTTTATTGCTTTTTATTAAAAGTTTAACGAAAATGATGACTGCTGTTAACGAAAGGTTGTTACAATTATATACGTTATACATTCATGCGCATGAGCGCTGAGAGCACACGTTCAAGCTATGTCGCAACCAATTTGTCTGTTTTGGTCAAAATTTACAAAAAAGTATTTTTTGCTGTTTTTTCACCGATCTATTATATCAACGTTTTGTGCTGCTCGGTATTACTACGTACGTATATAACTTTGCCGCTGCACGTTATGTGCAGAGGCATTGGTACTTAGTCTGTGGGTAGGAAAACTCTTTTACAACCATAATTTTTCACCCCATAAAGTTTTTTGAAATTGGTAATTTAGTGTTGGGCTATCATTCAGCTCATGTTCTGTGTGTTTATTTGGCGGTAAAAGTTGTGCATATATATATATACACACATAGATACGTACCTGAAATCGCAGACTCGATATTTTTATGGGCAATTTGCAGATTTTTTGTTGTTTGCTGCTCCGTAGTTTCTGCAATTGGGCCTAAATTATTTCGGGGTTTTTATATGGGAGGTGCCCCGTACGCGCTGTAGATTTCAATTTTTGGTTTATGTATATATATATTTTGCGATTTCGACATTTTGCGATTGAAGTTTTTTGTTATTTTGACTTTTCGTTTGTTGCTTCCATTCGTATAGCATTTGAAGTTGGGTTTATTATTTTTTATCTTACTCTTCTCCGTCTTCACAACATTTTGTCCTTTTTTCAAAATCCCCTGAGAGATTCTTTGTTGTCTGAATAAATTTAAAATTATCCAGTTAACTGCACATGCATAATGTCTTCATATTTTGTATTTCGAACGTATATATATACGCCCATTTTCTACGTTCCCTTCGAGAATTCATATAACTCTTTAGTTTCAAAAATATCAATTTTGCCTCTTCTTTTCGAGTCAAGTTAGTTTAATAAAAATTTTGTCTGGAATTAAAAATTTTTCTAACAGGATCGGATATTTAAATTTAGGAAGCTACGCGGCGTTAAGCGTTGTAATTCCTGGTCATTTTCCGTCTGCAAATAAATTTATACATTTGGCCGGTTTTTAAATTATTTCAGCTTCCTCAGTTAGTCAGAATAGTAGCAGTATGGAGGAGGGTTGCCCGGTGGTGTTTCAACGTCGCTCTCTGTATCGCAAGTCCTGCCGACCGCAACTGATGACCACGCGACCCGCGCCCGCTGGAGGTAACTGGTTTGTATGCCACAAAACTGGCTTATTTCTTGGCAATATTTTTTATTGGGGGGCTTCATGGGCCCCTCCCCATCGATGGGTGGGTTCACCCAAAATGAGGAGGTGCACATTTTTAGAAAATTTTTCCGAATTTTTGTGGTTTTTTTGTGTATAAACTGCTAAAAATCGCTAAAAGTGACTATTTAGGTGTTGTTAAGCTAAAATAGTGAAAGCTTAAGTAAAGAAATTTTTGAAAATTTAGTTTAACAATGGCATAATTTGGCAATTTTTGGGGTTATGGGGGGGAGGTCGTAATTTGGGGGCTTTTCATGGGGGGCTTCTCGAATGTGGGGGAGGTCGCCGAATGTGGGCGGCCTCCCGCCCCACACCCCCCCCCTCCCCACTAGGGCTAAGGCAGCAAAAATTGACTGCACTTTTTGATGCAAGTTTTTGTCCTGTAGAATTGAGTGGCAGACTGGGTCTGGGTCGGATTCCCACTCCACACTATATATATACTCGTTTTGCCTTTCTGTCTAGTTTATATTTTTTCCTTGTTTTTGCTCTCTGTACATTGACCATTTGCCTCTGTTTAATGATTGTTCAAATTTGAACTTTGGTTTATTAGTACTTCTGGATATGCTTCTACGCACAGGTACGTAACAGATGGTTCAAATTCTGCATACTAAGCTGCTCCTAAGAAGGAAAGTCTAATTTGAGAAATTATTCATGTGCTGAATATTTGAAAGTGCTGCCTTTTGGCCTTGGCTTTCAAATTCATTATTCAAAACTTAAGAGTTTGATTTTGCTTTAACTGATTTTACTCTACACTGGTTTGCACTTATTAGCCTCCGACAGCCCACATGGCTAGATATACGTCAGGTATCTATGCCTCTATTTTAGAATCTAAAAGTGGCTGTTTTAGGAAATTTTTGTCGTAAAAATTAGCGTTATTATGTTTTTGTTTGTTCCAGACTATGCCAATATGGACATTTCCCCCTGTGATTTATCCCTGCCAATCTTGTCCTTTGAAATCCCCTGTATGGATAAAAACACACCCCTTGTTGGCCGTGAATGGCTGTTTCATGAACTATATGAGGTGATTTATTATTGTTGCATTCTTAAATTGTTTGTTGATAGGGTATTTTTCCAGGGTCCCCCGAAATTGACCTCCCCTGAAAATGTCTCCCCCCCCGAACTCACCCCGTCCCGGGATTTTTCGGGGGCCAAATTTTTGTCAAACATCGGTAAATCTTCAAAAATTTTACGGCTTAGCCGTAGATTTTTTCGTAAAAATGACTATTTTTAGCTTTAAATCCTGGCATTTTTGCAAATTTTTTGCGTTTCTTTTTGCATGAAAAATACCCATTTTTGGCTCATTTTTGCAAAAAATCCGCCCCCCCCCCGGCGGGGAAACCCTGAAACATTGTATACCGTGGTTGTTGTAAACTTATTTGGTTAGGTCCGATTTCGCTTAGAACCTTTGACCAATGTAGTATATACGTAGCGAAGCTTCAAAGCCAGTTCCCATATTAGGATCCCTCTCTCTGAGTAAAATAACTTCGGAGGGGCACATGAAATTTGACATTTCTTAAACCTTTTTTGCATTATGTTGTTCTAGATATTGATACGTCATATCCCCACCGAATCGGATCCGGGTATGCGCGGCGCCGTTCTCCACGGCTTCCCGGGCGTCGGAAAGACGGTCGTCTTTCATCACCTGGCCTCACGGGTGCCCCGGACCTCCTCCCCCTGCCCTCTGGGCTCTCGTTCCCCCCAGTACCCCATCCAGGCCGCCGCTCCCACGACAGCCACGGCCCCTTCCAATGCGTCCACGGAAGGAGGCGGGTGCGGTCGAGCTGCGGCCACGGCCACTCCAGGTCCGCCGGCCAATCATACCGTCAGCACTGACTCCGGCTTTGTCAACAGCTGTTCTCATCTGAGCATTCCGCCCGGCCCCCCGGCGGGGGGCGCCGGTGGGGTCAACCCTTCTGGATCTCAGTTTGGTGGCGCCCTACTGTCTGGGGGTGGTCATTCTTCGTCGACCAACGGTCACCACTACCTGGGTCCCGGCACCGGGCCGCCACTGGACTATGTCCAGGCGGTGGCCAATCAGATCGTGGCCTATCATTTCTGTCAACTGGACGTGAGTCAGACCTGTCACCTGGCCGGCTTTCTGACCAATCTCGTGGCCATGCTGGCCTCGGCGCCCCAGCTGCGTCCCTACGCTCACCATCTGGCCAAACATCGCCACCTCCTTCAGCTAGTCACAGAACGCTACGCCCTCCAAGACCCGCTGCAGATGTTTCGCCAGACGATCGTCCAGCCCCTGCAAGCCCTCCGGAAGTGTAACAAACTCCCGCCCAATCAGAACTATCTGATACTGATCGATGGTTTGGACGAGGCCGAGTTCCACCGGACCGAACGGGGTCATTCCGTCGGGTCGTTTGTGGTGAAGCATTTTCGTGAACTGCCCGCCTGGCTTCGAACCGTCATGTCGGTCAAAACGTCGGCCCTGGACCTGGTCCGCGGTTTTCCCTGTCATCGAATCAATCTGGACAATATTGTGATGGACGAACGGCTGTATCGAGACGTTGAGGCCTATCTGCTGTGGCGAATCGAGCGCGCCCCAGCGCTGCAGGCCAACATTTGCTCGGCCACGGCCACTAACAGCGGAGGAGCCTCCCTGGCCGGTGGTTCGGGACCCGGCGGCCGGCCTCCGGAACCAGCCACGCTGGCCCGCTTCATTCAGCACCTCAGTTCGCTGAGTCGTGGAAATTTCCTCTATCTTAAGTTGACGCTGAATCTGCTGGAAAAGCAGTACCTAGTGATCAAAGGGACCAGCTATAAGGTTCTGCCCATCACACTGACTGAAGCCTTTCTACTCCTGTTCAATCTGAAGTTTCCCAGTGTTCGGTCGTTTGAACGGGTCGCGGATATTCTGGGCGTGGTTCTGGCCTCCCTCTACCCGCTGACGGCTCAGGAAATTTTTGAGGCGGTCAATGCGGGATTTGTGGAGTCCTTTGTGTCCTGGGAAGAGTTCTGTGATCGGTTAGTTATATACAACACAGTTGATAAGATTTACTAATATTGAAACTTAATTAAAATGTAACCATGCAACAAATTTAGCAGCAGAAAATAGTTTGGTTATGCCGTTGTTACAAGTAGATATTGCGGTCTCTTAGAATTTGGCCTATATCTTTATTCTGATTCTTTGGTGAAACCAATAATTGATATGAAAGTTTTCACTTTTTCGTCAAAAATTCTGTGTGTTTTGAAGAAATCTTTACTGGGTGTCTAAAACCATCGCTGATATGGAAAAGACAGTTTCAGTAAATCAGGATATACGTATACTTGTGTTTATTGTACACTTTTGAATTCCATCCTCTGTGTTTGTTTCAGTCTAATTTTGCTGTCGGATTTTCTGGTCCAGCGCGAGGACGACACCTTTGTCCTCTTCCATCCCGCCTTCAGAGAGTGGCTCGTCAAGCGCGACGAAGGCGAAAGTCCCAAATTTCTCTGCGATGCCAGGTAAATAAATTTTCAATTTCTTTTTGTTTCTTAACGAATTCTTTTTTAACTTACATACTTTAAGTCTGTTACTGAGAGGGCTCTTCGGTTTTAGTTTTGCTTTTCAAAAGAACGAATGAAAGGTGGTTCATTTTCGTAATTGACTACATAGGTGACGGTGAAATAATGTCCTTCCTGCTTTCCGAAGTTGTTAAATTTAATTGGTAGTTTAATTTCATACGTAATGTTCGTACATTTTCAATTAATTTCACACCGTTGATGTTTGCAGTAAACATCCAGAATTTCAAATTAGGTAAGCGTTAGTGGGCCTTTTAGTCAATTTAGCTTTTCCCGTTTTGGCTGTTTTAAGTTTTACTTTTGTCTCTTAATTTGCTTTTGTAAAAACGACGTCTATTTGCTCTACACATAGTCCAGAAAATAGTAGTCGTGTGGTTTTATTTTTGTGCAATTTTTATCCAATCAATTTTTTAATTTTTTTCACATTATTTCGTTAATTTTAAGCTCTCACCAAATTCTGTAGTCTCACTGGTTTTGGCTGTCATCTTGTTTCATGGGGGAGCTCGGAGAGCCCCCCCATAATATGAGCTATAAAGGCACTTTGCGGATTTGGAAAAGTGCTAATTAGGCATAACTAATTAACGGGAAGGAATTAAGAGCTAATATTTACATTTTTGAAATCTCCAGGCCAAGAGCTTTCGAATGATACCAAACTTGCCCGGAAAAAATGAACTTTGAAAAAATCGACTTTCTCTTACGGGTTTGAAAGTGGGGTTTTTTTTTTTTTTTTCTCTGTATTCAGCATGATTTTTTCCATTTTTCTGTTAACTCGATTTTTCAAACGGCCCATAGGAAAAATTTTTCTGTACTATTTTTTGATTATCTAGGCAATGGCATTTAGCAAGTTTATGTTTTTTTTTCCCGAATTTCGATCTGGTTCGATTTTTATAGATGGTCAAAAATGGAAAAAATAGCGTTTTTGGACACCTTCAAGCTGAAAAATTTCTAAGTCCGAAAATTTGAAAATAGTCTAAAAACGGGCAAAAACAGCGTTTTTCGGCCTCGGGGTGGTACCCATATATAGTAAATCGGGGTCGCTGAACACGATGGGCATACTGCCGAAACCGACGGATGTGACCTCTGACCCACAGCGCCCACCCACAGTGGCTCCGGTGTGGCTCAAAAATGAAAGTCTTCAAAAGTGGTCATGATTGGTATCAAATGAAAGCCCTTGGCGAGGCGATCAACTTTTGTCATTATGCCACACCCGAAAAGTGGCTCCATCGTCCTGTGGGCGGGTGCCCCACCCACGGTGGGTCCGGTGTGGGTCAAAAATGAAAGTCTTCAAAAGTGGTCATGTTTGGTATCAAATGAAAGCCCTTGGCAAGGCGATCAACTTTTGTCATTATGCCACACCCGAAAAGTGGCTCCATCGTCCTGTGGGCGGGTGCCCCACCCACAGTGGGTCAGCTGTGGCTCAAAAATGAAAGTCTTCAAAAGTGGTCATGTTTGGTATCAAATGAAAGCCCTTGGCGAGGCGATCAACTTTTGTCATTATGCCACACCCGAAAAGTGGCTCCATCGTCCTGTGGGCGGGTGCCCCACCCACGGTGGGTACGGTGTGGGTCAAAAATGAAAGTCTTCAAAAGTGGTCATGTTTGGTATCAAATGAAAGCCCTTGGCGAGGCGATCAACTTTTGTCATTATGCCACACCCGAAAAGTGGCTCCATCGTCCTGTGGGCGGGTGCCCCACCCACGGTGGGTACGGTGTGGGTCAAAAATGAAAGTCTTCAAAAGTGGTCATGTTTGGTATCAAATGAAAGCCCTTGGCGAGGCGATCAACTTTTGTCATTATGCCACACCCGAAAAGTGGCTCCATCGTCCTGTGGGCGGGTGCCCCACCCACAGTGGGTCCGGTGTGTGTCAAAAATGAAAGTCTTCAAAATTGGTCATGTTTGGTATCAAATGAAAGCCCTTGGCGAGGCGATCAACTTTTGTCATTATGTAACACCCGAAAAGTGGCTCCATCGTCCTGTGGGCGGGTGCCCCACCCACGGTGGGTCCGGTGTGGGTTAAAAATGAAAGTCTTCAAAAGTGGTCATGTTTGGTATCAAATGAAAGCCCTTGGCGAGGCGATCAACTTTTGTCATTATGCCACCCACAAAAAGTGCCCTCACGGACCTATGGGCGGGTGCCCCACCCACAGTGGGTCCCGTGTGGGTCAAAAATGAAAGTCTTCAAAAGTGGTCAAGTTTGGTATCAAATGAAAGCCCTTGGCAAGGCGATCAACTTTTGTCATTATGCCACCCACAAAAAGTGCGCTCACGGACCTGTGGGCGGGTGCCCCACCCACAGTGGGTCCGGTGTGGGTCAAAAATGAAATTCTTCAAAAGTGGTCAAGTTTGGTATCAAATGAAAGCCCTTGGCGAGGCGGTCAACTTTTGTCATTATACCACCTCCAAAAAGTGGCCCCACCGATCTGTCGGCGGGTGCCCCACCCACAGTGGGTCCGGTGTGGGTCAAAAATGAAAGTCTTCAAAAGTGGTCAAGTTTGGTATCAAATGAAAGCCCTTGGCAAGGCGATCAACTTTTGTCATTATGCCACCCACTAAAAGTGCCCTCACGGACCTGTGGGCGGGTGCCCCACCCACAGTGGGTCCGGTGTGGGTCAAAAATGAAATTCTTCAAAAGTGGTCAAGTTTGGTATCAAATGAAAGCCCTTGGCAAGGCGATCAACTTTTGTCATTATGCCACCCACAAAAAGTGCGCTCACGGACCTGTGGGCGGGTGCCCCACCCACAGTGGGTCCGGTGTGGGTCAAAAATGAAATTCTTCAAAAGTGGTCAAGTTTGGTATCAAATGAAAGCCCTTGGCAAGGCGATCAACTTTTGTCATTATGCCACCCACAAAAAGTGCGCTCACGGACCTGTGGGCGGGTGCCCCACCCACAGTGGGTCCGGTGTGGGTCAAAAATGAAATTCTTCAAAAGTGGTCAAGTTTGGTATCAAATGAAAGCCCTTGGCGAGGCGGTCAACTTTTGTCATTATACCACCTCCAAAAAGTGGCCCCACCGATCTGTCGGCGGGTGCCCCACCCACAGTGGGTCCGGTGTGGGTCAAAAATGAAAGTCTTCAAAAGTGGTCAAGTTTGGTATCAAATGAAAGCCCTTGGCAAGGCGATCAACTTTTGTCATTATGCCACCCACTAAAAGTGCCCTCACGGACCTGTGGGCGGGTGCCCCACCCACAGTGGGTCCGGTGTGGGTCAAAAATGAAATTCTTCAAAAGTGGTCAAGTTTGGTATCAAATGAAAGCCCTTGGCAAGGCGATCAACTTTTGTCATTATGCCACCCACAAAAAGTGCGCTCACGGACCTGTGGGCGGGTGCCCCACCCACAGTGGGTCCGGTGTGGGTCAAAAATGAAATTCTTCAAAAGTGGTCAAGTTTGGTATCAAATGAAAGCCCTTGGCAAGGCGATCAACTTTTGTCATTATTCCACCCCCAAAAAGTGCGCTCACGGACCTGTGGGCGGGTGCCCCACCCACAGTGGGTCCGGTGTGGGTCAAAAATGAAAGTCTTCATAAGTGGTCAAGTTTGGTATCAAATGAAAGCCCTTGGCAAGGCGATCAACTTTTGTCATTATAGCACCCACGAAAAGTGGTTCCATCGCTCTGCGGAGAGGGTACATTCGTGTGTTGTCAAGCGTGTAAGTTCAAAAACGCGAAAAATTGTCAACCTCTAAAATGAATGCGGCCAAGATTGTTTCATTATATCTTTAGCTAAAATGAATGTGGCAAAGATTGTTTCATTATATATATAGCTGGAGTGGAGGTAACAATACAAAATCCTTCAGGCTTGCTATATATAAGTTAAAACCCACCCATTATGGATGGTATCACACTCTGATACAATACCAAAAATGAAATAGGACAAGTAGGAAAAATGCTCCTTGCAGTCGCATGAAAAAGTTAATATGAGCTATGATGGCCAACATTTAAGCGTGTCAAGGACAAGACTTAAAATGTTTAATATGAGCCAGCATCTAAATATGTAGAGGACAAGATGTAAACGTCTAACATGAGCCGCTACGTTTCTCTTGGGCTCATATTGACGCAAATGAAATGGCTAATATATTTTGTAGATACAAAGGCTTTCTTCAGATAGTCAAAAGGTTAGGTTGGTTTGCATATGCAAGGATGGTAAGGCTGGATGAAATCTCACTAGGTAAGTATATATCGTCTGTGACAGTTCTAATTTTTATTTCCTTATTCAGGTTTATATTGATTGCTTTTGTTAATAATTTATATACATGTACATACGTATAGTGAGATCTGAAGCAGCGTCGTAAAACAAACACATTTTTTGAAGTGAAGTTGAAAAATCTGGCAATTCTGATTTTTGCTAAACGTATACGCCAGTATTAATATTCAGTCTTTGCTGGCTAGGTTTAATAATGTCTGTTTAGAGGACACGTACCACAGGCGTAACCAAAGTGAGCGTCAATATGAGCCCAAGAGAAACGTAGCGGCTCATGTTAGACGTTTACATCTTGTCCTCTACATATTTAGATGCTGGCTCATATTAAACATTTTAAGTCTTGTCCTTGACACGCTTAAATGTTGGCCATCATAGCTCATATTAACTTTTTCATGCGACTGCAAGGAGCATTTTTCCTACTTGTTATAAGATATATTTCCAAAATTTTTCTTTAGTGTTTTGTTATCTATGTCGTCCGTAAATTTGGGACAGCAGCTTCTGTAGTGTATGTACGCGTTATAGTTTCTGTGCTAATATGTTTGCTAGTAGTTACATTTTGTGGTCTGATAAATAATATCATCTGACGCACGTAATTTTTAATCTCATTTATTGTATGTAAATAGGAGGCCCCGTAACGTCTCCAAAGTATAACTGTCCCCACAAAATGTCCCTCTGACGACCAACCTTGTGAACATTTCTCTTGGTTTTTTCCGTATACAGCTTTTTTGATAAAATTTCATTTTGAGTGGGTGCTAAAATTTTCGTATAATTTCACCACCCTTCCCAATGCCTGCTTTTTTCTTCCGATGTTTGGTGATGGCCCCAGTCGTAGACGTGGACCTGTAACTCGATTTAGCGTCTCCATCCTGGTCCGGGCTTTAATGTCGTCGTATGTGGTTCATACGTCGTGTTTTGAGTCATCACAGTTTCTGTACCGTCATTTTTAGTGGGCTCCTACCACTTTTTTGGTGGTCGCCCAAAAGTGTCAAATTAAGTTTTCGAGGTCAAATTTTCAAATATTTTTTGCTAATTTAAGCAAGAGCTTATATACTCATTTAAGCAAACACATTTGGGCTTTGCCCCTCTCCCTCACTTTCAAAACCCAAAAAATGCCAGTCTTCCCATATTGAAATATAGGAATTTAATAGTATGAACATTTTGGTTCTGGCTGTTTTATTTGTAATGTAATGTTTATTTGTTTGTGTCTTTTCTTTCTGTGTTTCAGACACGGTCACAGTCTCCTGGCGCTTCGCCTCAGCCGCCTCGCTGGGGGCCTCTGCCCGATCGGCCTCCTGGAACTGGGGCATCACATCCTGAAGGCCCACATCTACAAACAGCTGTCCCGGCAGATGCACGTGGTCACGTCACGTGACGCCCAGGCCTACTGGGTCGCCCTCAGCGCCCGCTCCCTCACCTCTGCCCTCGTCACGGATCGAAATGTCTTCTGTCCAAATGCGAAGGTTGGTTTTCTGAAACCTCTATACAGTCTCTGGTGTCAAAGTCTAATGATTTTGCTGTTGTGAATTTACTGTTTTCTTACAAAATCAGAAGTAGGATTATAGTTCTGTTTTCCAAGATTCCTGTGGAAATCGATTAGTTACTGAAAAAATCTCTGAATTAAATGAGTGTCGTTGTGTAAACCGAGTATGGGAAAGGCACTCGTATAATAGTGAATGAATGAATGAATGAATGAATTATTTGTGTTATTTTGATTTTCTGCTGCAATGAAGTTTCACATTTGTTGGTGGATTCTTGTAGGTGTCGCGACTGCTTCTGTTGGCGGGTGCGTCCCCTGACGCCCGAACGTCTGCCTATGGCAACGCGCCGCTGCTGTCGGTTGCGGCGCGTCAAGGCTGCTCCGAGATGGTCTCCCTTCTGCTGGAGTTCGGCGCCGACGTCCACGCCACGGGCGAGGACGGCCTCAGTCCACTCATGCAGGCGGCCAGCCTGGGACACTTGGACGTGGTCCAGATGCTACATCAGCACGGAGCCAAGGTCTGGTTTCGAACCTATCGCTGTTGCGACTCGCGGTTTTCTTGTGGTCTGGTTCAAGTTATGGCTTTTTGTACATTGATGCATGTGTATCAGTTTGTTCAGAGTTTGTATGTAGCAGCATGTCATCAGTAAGAACGGTATATATATGGCTCTTAGCGGGCTTTGATAAGCAGCATCCAAAACCATCTTATGCAGACAATAGACTATATAATACTCTTCAGCAACATGTCTAAACTATGTTTTCTTAAGTATACCTACACTACAAAGAAGTAAATTTCACTATTCTACTTGCAGACACCCATTTCTATCTGTTCCTTTCTTCCAATGATAATCATCACTTTAATTTTCTATTGATTTCTGTATTTTTCTTTGCATTTTATTTGTGTTATTTTGTGGTCTGTTTTCAGCTGAGTCAAGTGGACAGCCGCTCCGAGTGCAGTCTGGTCCATGCGGCCGCGGCCGGCCACGCTCCCATCTGCAGTTTCTTGCTACAGTGCGACTGGTCCTCCTCCGAGCTGGGGGTGAGTGGCGGCTCTCCCTCGCCAGGTGTGCCCCTCCAGGAGCAACAGGTGGAGTACGGACTGGCCCTGAGACAGCAGGCTGTCCAGCAGGCCTTTGTCGCTGCCGCCAAGCATGGACAGATTGAGGTACAAGAAAGGGTGTCCCCTCTCCCATTTTTGTGTTTGCGTTTGATCTGATTTTATTGGGACAGTTTTATTTTAACTAATGAATTTTGGCATAGGTTGCTTTGGTTGTTTTGTTTTGAATTTGCAATTAATTTTTCTCTGGTTTGTTTCTTTTCAGGTCTGTCAATTCCTGTTGGAGTTTGCGGACATCCGAATTGATGATGTGGACATCGTAACCCAGGAAACAGGTATATATTTGTACAGTCTTTCCCGTGTGGGTTTTCTTTATGACTTTTGGCGATTTTTTCCTTTGATTGAGTATTATAATATTTGCTAGATCTAGTGGTGTTGAAAAGCTTATACTTTAAATTTTTGGACGAATGGGGTAAGGTTGGCTGTTGAACTTTTGTTGAAATTTTTGCACATCCTACTTTTCTGTTCCAAAAATGTTTTAGACATGCTGTTTGTTCTTCCTAATTTGTTTACTTGTTTTGTTTCAGCTTTAAGCGCTGCCTGTCTGGCTACGCAGAAGGAAACAGTACAATTTCTGCTGAACAATAGCGCTCGCATTTCTTATGATGCCAGCTGTAAAGTGTCACCTTTAGTAAAGGTTAGTTGTCGAGCCGTTTTCTGTAATAGGTTTTTATTAGCAATTTCAGTGAATGTTTGTTTGCATATTCTTTGTGTCACGAGGCCTGGAGGTCCTTTGAAAGTTCTGTTTGTGGAAGCGTGGAAATCTGGTCCGTGTAGGCCTTATGACGGTTAGGGTTGTGGATCGTTGCTCGTCTTAGGCATCAGAACACTAGGCTTTGTAGAGGGCAAGGTTATAACAAAGACGAGTTCAGAGTTCAGGTCACATGTATAGACAAAGGCAAGGCAACGAGCAACCAGCAACAGCACACAACCCACCTCCCAAAATGACTCAAAACATAGACTTTTATACTTCAGTTAGCTCCGCCTCTCACGTGTTACCGTATCTCTCTTTTCTAATGACGCCTTGTCGAAAAGTCGAAAGTTCTTTTCATCAAAAAGCATTAAAACTTAGACGGTCTCTTTCAAGTCTTTCTCTGACGAAGCCTTGACTCATACTTTCTGACATGTTTCGAAATACTAAAGGAAATATAAAAACTAGAAAATTGGAACAAAATATCCATCAACTGTCACGATTACAATTCAATTCCAAGAACTAGCAAAGTCACAACAATTTCCAAATTCACCAACCAATAACAAAACGTCAGCATATCCCGTGCTTTTACGTAAGAAACCAACTTCAGCCTGCCTTCGAGAACTACCATAGGTGTATAGGACCCATGAAAGAAAGTTAAATCCTACTATACAAAAGTTGGTACTTAGGATGATTTCAAGAAGTAAAGCTTTTAGGTAGGTATATACGTATGGTTAGAAGTTACTTTATAATTTAAAGTTAGTTAAGAACATTAATTTGGATATTAAAATATAAATTGTTTAGCTATGTTTTGGTTAGGAATTTATGCACCTGTGACATTTGTGTACTTTAGCAATATTCTTATTTAGCTGCTATGCACTTTGAAAGCTAACTTTGTGACTGATATTTTTACTTTAATAAAAATTATTAAATGCGTTCTACATAATATGGGCATTGATTTAATTTTTGTATGTATTGTGTTGTTTTAGGCTGTGATCGGTGGCTGTTGGGAGATTGTGTCGGGTCTGCTGTCTCGCGGGGCTTCCGTGAATCTGGAGCGAGCTGCGGAGGGCCAGACCCCTCTCATGATGGCTGCTCACCATGGGCACATTGGAGTCATGGAATTGCTCCTCGGTCGAGGTACTACACCCACCCTTACCTTGATTTTCCAGTTTCAATGGTTTACTACTTTTAGCCAGTCCAGTAGTTGGGCTTTGCTACCTTTTCTAGTTGGTTCGAGGGCGGTTGACTCCCCCCAATCTCCCATTGACAGTTGAGAATTAAAATTTGTCATAGATAATCAAATCAGTTTTTAGGAAATTCATAATTTCGTTTCTGTTGAAACTGTTGTGAAAGAAACTGGTGCCAACAAAGATGGGTATTGTCTGCTTTTATGGTTTCAGTCTGATTCTGTGTTAATTGCTTTAATTAATTGAATGAAATTAACTTTTAATTGCATATGTTTTTCCAGACGCCAATGTGGATGCAGAGGATGATGAGGGTCAAACGGCGCTCCACTATGCCTGTGAGAAGAACCAGGTCCCCTGCTGCACCCTCCTACTGGACCGGGGCGCCCGAGTAGACCACCCTGCCCGAGGGACATGTCAAATGCCCATTCATGTTGCCGCGGCCAGGGGCGGAAAGCATTTGGTGAGGATATACTCACTCTAATAAATACAATTGTGCACTGCGGCTTCTTTCCTACCACGCTAATATTTCTGTCTTGCTGTACAGAAAAATTAAATGAAAAATTGAACAAAAACAGTGTCGGAGTCTCTAGGATCAATTCCTAAAGGTGCATTCATAGTCGCAAACGCATTGAGACGCGCGTCGACGCATCAGATTGTAACATGCCGTTTTGACCGTTTAAAATCAGTTGTAACGAATCCATGCTCACGAACGCATGCAGACGCTTCCATACGTGCGTCTTCGCGCGTCTGCTTGCGACAGGAACTATGAATGCACCTTAATACTGGTAGCTAAGACTGATTGTGGACTGAGTTTATTAACGAACGCTGCGAAACTGGACGCCGTGCACCGGAAGCCTGCTTTGCTTGTGTTGTTGATGGTGTAAATCAAGGCGAAACTATGGGCACAAACCTGCTTAAATTTTTTCAGTTTCTTGCCTCCTGTCCTGTTGTTCAGTTTGGGAAACTCAATTAAGATAGTTTGATTTAAAGTAAAGATTTGCAGATTCGTATTCGAGTGTCTTCACGTCTGATAATTCCTCCACTTATCCGCTAACCAACTTAGAACAGACAACAACAGCCCTAATTTAGGTGTCACGAGTTTACTAGTTTTAGCAAAATACAAGGTTTCACGAACATTCAAAGTACAAGACAAAATGAATCCCAATAATTTTCACAAAAGAATATAACATAAAAAACAGGCAAGCGCCAATAAATTTGATTCAAAACTGACAAAGCACGAGAGGGATATAACAAACCTTAGAATAGGGGGAGAAAGGAAATGACCCCAAAGGTTAGTCCCCAGTTCGGAATTCACCCGGACACACAGATGACAGCAAAAGTATGGCACCCAAAATTCAAGGATTCGTAAATTAGCTAACTCCGGCCTTGGACCGTACACAAAAGGAGAATTTAGTTTGAATTTTCATGAAGTTAGCACTCACTTTCGAATATTTTAGAGTAAAATCAAGGAAATATTCCACACTGTGAAGCATGTTATTTCTTTCTCTACATACATAGATTCGGACAATTTCGTTGAAATTGTGAATCTATTATTATATTTTGCCCTGTTTGTTTTGCATTTATAGGTGCAACTGTTGCTGGAGCGCGGCGCCTCACTGGAGCAGTCGGAACTGCCTGTCATGAGCGCGGGTGGTGGCAGCGCACCCGGACCGCAGGCTAGCGTCGTCGTGGGTGGTCTCCGCCCGCTGGACTTGGCCATCCAGGCCCACAACATGGAGACCATTGGATGTCTGCTGCGTCGCGGCGCCAAACTGGCTTCGACCACCTGGACAGCTGCCGACTGTCAGTATGATATTCTACAGCTGTTGTTGGCTAAACTGCTGGAGGATGGAAATGTCCTCTACAAGGTATGTTAGGCTACTGTAGACACAGGAACGTGTTCAGATAATAACACTAAAATTGCAACCGCTAAACTAACTGCAGCCTGTTGACAGTGTTTATTAGAAGTCTTGTCACTGTCCACTATGTTCTGGATACCCCAACCCCCCCCCCCCCCCCACTAAAGAAAACCCAGATCCCGTCTTTAGTCTTTCTTTCCTGAGAGCCAAACCCCTGCGCGATTTGATAGAGTCGCTTTAGCCGATTTCTGTGGTTATCTTAGCTTCTACCTACTGTAGTGTCTGTGTTCTGTTGGTTAATATGCTGGCTTTTTCCTACAGGGGGGATGGGGCTGGCCCCCCCCCAGAAATTCGTTCCCCCAGACTTGGGTCGCCCCCCCAGAATCGCCCCCCCCCCAGGATTCGGGCCTTCCCCCCCAGAACTTTAAAATGCCCGGAAAAATAGGGTTTTCAGGGTTAATTTTGAAAAATTTTCCGGCTTCGCCGGATTTTTACCCATTTTTTAGCTATTGTAAGCTTAAATTTAAGTTAAAAATAGTTAATTTTTAGCTCAGCCGCAAAAAATAGCTATTTTTAGGCATTTTTTGAAAAATTTTTCTTCCCTCCTTCAGAAATCCGAGCCCCCCCCCAGACCTTGGGGATGGGACCCCCCAGAATTCCCCCCCCCAGAAATTTTTGCCTAGGAAAAAGCCAGATGTTTGCTACACAATCACTTTGTACCTATTTATATTACATTTTTAGTTGTAATTTGTCTTTCCTGTGTTCGTTTCAGCGCTCTCGTGTCAAGGACGCGGCCCAGCGGTATCAGTACGCCCTGAAGAAGTTCCCGGTCACCTTCCCTGCGGAGAATCGTAAGGAGTTCCTGGATCTCAAGCACAGCCTTTTGCTCAACTTTGCTCGGTGCAAGCGAAAAACAAATGTACGTATGTCTCCTTTTTTCTGACTATTGTGATGTCTTCCTGATTTTTTGGTCTAAAATCGTCTGTTTTGGTACATTGGTCTAAAACTTAAGTTTTGGGCATTCTTTGCTTAGTTATAGCACTATAATCTGTAGAAAAACTGTCTATTTCTACTGCATGTAGTTTAGCCAATTTTTACCTTTTACCCACAGAAAAATCCCAGGACATAATGGTAGCTTTTTAAAGCAAAATGGAAACACTGAGTGAAAATTCCACTTTCAGGACTAAAGTGGCTAATGGAGTGCAGTGCTAGATTTGGGATTTGTTTGTTTGTTGAGCTAGGCTGGGATTTGTTGGAGATCTAGTTCCATTCTGTTTCCTACTTTCAGGATTTGACCGGGGCCGTGGAAACCCTGAATCAGTGTCTGTCACTCAAACCATTGTCCTTTGAGGCCCATCTAGTCAGAGCTCGCTGTTTCATGGACTTGGGGTAGGTGTCCGGGTTTTAAAGGAAAATTTGCAAAGTGCTGTATTACGAGTACATACACCAGACGTTCTCAAATACATACACATTAAGTTGTTTCAAATTTTATTTTCCATTTAATTTAATTTAAGGCTTAAGCCGCTGCTTCATATACAGTTTTCAGATAAATTTTGTATTTTGCTGTACTAATAATAATTGCATTTAGCTTACTTTATTGTTTTGTTTTTCAGTGAACTGCGGAGAGCCTACCTGGACTGTCTGGAGGCGGGTCGTCTCTGTCCGAGCAGTCGCGATGCCCGCCAGATGTTGCTCCGACTCCAGGACCAGCTCAAGTCCGCCCCTTCTCCTCCCAGTAGTGCCGGTCCAGGAGACTCTCTCACTTCCTCTTTAACCTCATTTCAGGCCTTAAACTTGGACTCAACGGCGACCGCAGCGGGGACGCCCCTGTACCAGTCCACCCCGCTACTGCAGCCTCGTGGCTCCCTGCCGTCTACTGCGGTGGCTCCTCCTTTGGAGGCCAATGGTGGTGAGCCTCCTGCCCCTCCCGTCTATTCCCAGATTCAGCGACCGACCAAACGACCGCCAATCCCGGAGCCTTCAGTCTCCCAAAGCCCGACTGAGGGCAGCCCTTCTAAGTCCCCAGGAACAACGGGCGGCGGCTTTGGGAGTCTCAACAGTGGGAGCAGTGCGGCCACCACTACCAGTACTGTGGTTCAGGCTAGTGGCCGTTTGACGGTCCATTCTGTGCCACAGTCAACAACTCAAGTTTCTTAGCTCGGGCTTACATAGACTTGCGGCTACAAACTGTTATTCTATTCCAGTGTTTATGGTAAACTTCTTTGCCTTTTGACTGAGGGCACTTTCTTATGGGATTTTGCCCAAAAGGCGATGTTACGAAATTGAATTTAGTTTTGCTTTTCTGTTGATTGTAGGTAATTGCTATTTTAAGCATGTTTTCCTTCCTGATTGCATGTTGTTTTTGTTTTGTGTAGAATTTTATGTCCTTTTGGCGGGAGTTGTATATATGTTTCTATAGTTGTGTGCTGCGTTCCCTGTGTTTGTTCTACGGTTGTAATTTGTACAATAAAGATATTTATTGTGTAAATAAATTATTTTCTGCAATCCATAGTGCAAGTGTAGTTGGTTTTCGGGAATTAATTGGGCCATACCCGGAAAGATTGGCAGCTTGTTCCGGTCAACAGACCTTCGATTTAGGAAAATCTTATTAACAGCTGGCAATCAATGATAATATTCGTCACTTGCTGTAACTAACATTTTACTAAGTAAAGGTGACTCGTAAGTCATGATTAAGGTGCTGGTTTTCTTTCGAATTTTCATCACTCCTGGTGCCTTCGTGAAATAGCTAAGACTTACTTGTGTCACAGGTGTAGAAATTCATACGTAAAACAGCTAAATTATTTAATGTTTAATAATGACAATTAATTCCTAGGTATCAAAATTATGAAAATTATAAAGAAAGTTAAGCTTACGTACCTACCTAAACTCTTTATTCTTTGAAAATATTCTAAGTCCCAACTATAGTAGGACTTTCTCTCTTAAAGATTCTTATGGTAGTCGCTGAAGGCAGGCTAAAGTCAGCAGTTCTTACGTAAAGTTTGCAGTGTTTTCTTATTGGTCAGAAATTATAGGGAAGTGGCGTGATTTTGCTAGTTCTTAGAATTGTGCTGGTTGATGGATAATTTGCTCCCTTTTTCGTGTTTTTATGTTTCCTGTGCTGTTTCGAAACTTGTCAGTGATGTTACGTAATATGCTCCGTCAGAGAAGGGGATGAAAGGGACCGACCTAGTTTTTATGGTTTTTGATTGAATATGCCCTTACTTTTTGGACAGAAAGTCTGGAAAAGAGGAGATGGGTTGGCCAAGAGAAGGGGAGACGGTAGCTGAAAGGGGCGGAGCTGATGCTTGTTTAAATACCCTTGCATTTTGTTATTGTGCGCCTTTCTTTGTGTACGCCTGCCGGTGGCTAGAACTCTGCTCGAACTTGTATCTGTATCTGCCTGCTTTGCCTAGTAAAAGCCTTAGCCTTCAGTGACTTTTAAGACAGACAACGATCCACACACAGCCGTCACAGGTCATTGCCTCTGCACGCTTCCAGCAGAAACCGACGACCTCGGGCCTGTGACATTTGGTAGCAGAGCGTGGTTTCGATCCACGGACCTCTGGGTTATGGGCCCAGCACGCTTCCACTGCGT
>JASAND010023911.1:0-34570 GCA_030248195.1 Trissonchulus latispiculum
TAAAATAATAGAAAACAAGAACAAAAAGTGCTCCTTCGTCGCATGTAAACTACATATGAGTCTTCGTAGGCAGGTTGTACATAAGCAAAAACTAGCCTGTAAAATACATATGAGTTCCGTAGGGAGGTTGTAAATTAAGGAAAACAAGTTGCAACCGCTTAACATATGAGCCTGTCCTACAACGAGGCTCATATTGGCGTCACAGTGCATTCCACATTAAAGCCTCATTAAAGAACCTCAGCTTCATCCTCATTACGGAAAAATGAATAGACGTTGTGGCCCAGAAGAAATGGACTGAAGTGAACTACGACTGCTCAAGCTGAACTGTACATGCAACCTGATGTTTCCTGAAACACTATGGCACACCTCTAATGCATTCTCGAAACACTTTCACATTATACACGCGCAGAATGCGTTCCCACTTGGCTGTGAGTCAGAGCGCCTCATGGCGTACCGTATTGAGCATATGCACACTATAATGACTGATCAACATTATATGAAGGATAATTTGTAATGAAAAGCTTTATGCAGTATATATGTATTTATATAAAAGTAAAATATATATCTGCAAATTATTCGTATTATTATGACATACGCCAATATGAGCCTCGTTGTAGGACAGGCTCATATGTTAAGCGGTTGCAACTTGTTTTCCTTAATTTACAACCTCCCTACGGAACTCATATGTATTTTACAGGCTAGTTTTTGCTTATGTACAACCTGCCTACGAAGACTCATATGTATTTTACATGCGACGAAGGAGCACTTTTTGTTCTTGTGTATATATTATGTACTTTGGAAGTATATGGATATTGCGTTTTATGCATTTGTGCCTTTTATGCCATTTATGTGATGGTATGGTGTAGGGTTGGTTTTTTCCGGAAAAAAAAGATTGCCGGAAAAAACCCTTTTTTCCGTTTTTTCCATTTTTTTCCTTTTTTTCCGGCCACCCCAAAATTCACCAATGTGCTAAAAGTTGTGTTATTTCATGTTTCTGCATGCATAAAAGCAGTTTTCAACATATTTAATAGCCCCACCGTGTAGTGCGCACTTACACAAGCGGTTACAAAGGTTTCGGTATTTATATATTACAGGAATTAATTTTTCAGCAGACTACTGTAGCTTAAACTACAGGTGACTTCTGTATACCTTGACGGTTCTGCTAGACCAGGCCTGTGGTTTTCATAGGTAATACACCTCGTAAAGTAAAGGATACCAGACGTTTTAAAAGCTTTTGGCTGAACATTCCACTGTTAGACATGGGATTGTTAAGTCTACCTGAGTTACGCAACCATATGCACATTCCATTGCAAAAAATCTTAAATACCAGAATTAGCTCAACTTTATGTATATTGTCTTATTAGTTCATTAAGCAGTGTTTTTGATAGTTTCTTAATGTTCTGATTTCATAAATTAACTTTCAGAACATGTCTCGAATATTTTTCCATTTTTTCCGATGCTTCGAAAAAAACCCAAATATATATATATATATATATACAATTTGGTCAGATTTAGCATACCCCCAGGGGCGCACACCCAGGATTTTGAAAAGGGGGGGCGTCGAGCCGAAAAAATTTTGCTTTCGCCTGACATGTTTACGCGTGGGGGGGCGGCAAAGTTTTCAACAAAGAGTTCATTTTGGGAGCAGCAAAAATGACGAGATTTAAGACTAGTCGCCAGCCGACTCGGAGGGTCTGGGGGGCGGAGCCCCCCAGAAGTTGAGGAAATTTTTGAAATTTTGAAAAAAGCCGTAATGACAATCTTTAAAAAGATTTCAATAAAAGTTGAGAAATTCTTTGACATAATGGCAAAATTTGTATTGGAAAGCTTGAAAAGATTTGAATAAAAAGCTGTGCCAGGCGCATTGTTAAAATTTTAATTTATTAAAATCGAGAGAGAATAGTGCTGCAGGCGCGGAAATTCAGTAAAATGGAAATGGAAGAATAGAAAAGCGAAGCAGGCGCGAAAAATTGAGGTAAAAAAGCGCCGGAGGCGCGAAAACGTTGTAAAAGTTATCTAACATTAGCGCCGCAGGCGAGAAAAATTTCTAAATTCAGTTAGAAAGGCGCCGCAGGCCCGAAAAATTTTGAAAATGTAGTTAGAAAAGCGCCGCAGGCGAGAAAAATTATATATAAAAACTCGGGATAGAAAAGCGCCGCAGGCGAGAAAAATTATATATAAAAACTCGAGATAGAAAAGCGCCGCAGGCGAGAAAAACTTTAAGAACGGAGATAGAAAAGCGCCGCAGGCGAGAAAAACTTTAAAAACCGAGATAGCAAAGCGCCGAGGTGCGAAAAATATTTATAATTTTTAATTTTATGCACTAAAAATAGCTCAATTTTTGCTTTCTCCCCAAAAATTTCCGGGGGGTCGGACAAAAAGAGGGGGGTCGGAACCCCCAAACCCCCCCCTTGTTTGCGCCCATGCATACCCCACCTACTATGACCCACCGAAAAAGTTGTAAATAGTGCGAAATCGCAGGAAAAGTTCAGAAAACATTGTATTCCGCTGTAAAAATCGTTAAAATAACGTTAGGAATATTTTTCCATTTTTTCCACCCCATCGGAAAAAATGAAAAAAAACGGAAAAAACCTTTTTCCAGTCCTTGTTTTTCCGCGCCCATCCCTAGTATGGTGATAAAGGAATGATATTTGGTACCATTTTTTCCAACCCCAGCTGTTTTACTCCACTTGTGGGGAGAAAATGGTCTATATTGAGGCTAGCCACTTTACAACCGAATGCTGATTTTACTAGTGGTATACATAGAAAGTACAGGTCACGCCCTACATGCTGGTCTGGCATTTTTTTAGGGTTTTGAAAGTGGGGGCCCTCGCCCCCCCTGGGGAGGGGGAATTGGGGGGGGCTTCCGAAAAGTGAGGGGGACGAGTCCAAGGTATAAAATACCAAATTTTTAGCGAAAAATCAGCATTTTTTAGGTAAAAACACAAAAAATCGCTGTTTTAAGCTTAAAATTAACTTATAATAAGTATAATAGTCCATATATAAGTTAGCTAAAAAGTAAGAAATTTTTTGACAATTTGACCTCAAAAACCTAATTTTTCGACACTTGGGCGACCCCCAAAAAAGTGGGGGGGGCTTCAGGGTTGGGCGAGACCGAGATTTCACCGAGACCGAGACCAGGGTACCGAGACCGAGACAGAGACTTGGCAAGTCTCGGCTTTTGCGCGAGACCGAGACCGAGACTAGCAATTTTTAGTTTAAGCTTAGTTTCTTCCAGTTTTTGAGGCTTAGATCTAGGGGCTTTAACACATAAACATACGGTTTCCGCACCTCGTTAGTCAATTTTCGTAACATTGATTTTAAAATTTTTGCCGAAATGAGATGTTTTGGAAAAATTTCCGGTTTCGGTCCGAGACCGAGACTTTTGGGTGAGCGAGACCGAGACCGAGACTGGCCAAGTCTCGGCTTTTGGGCGAGACCGAGACCGAGACTCCCAACCCTGGGGGGCTTGCCGTGGCGACCATAGACCACTGGCGTGCCGCATAGACCATATGCACAGTACAATGACTAAGCTACCAGTTGTGTGAAGGACAGTTTTGTAATGAAGAGCATTATGCAGTATTTATATGAAGGTCAGATATCATATCGACAGATTATATTATGACATATATACGCCAATATGAGCCTCGTTGTAGGACGGCTCATATGTTAAGCTGTTGCAACTTGTTTTCCTTAATTTACAACCTCACTACAATACTCATGATAGTTTTTGCTTGTGTACAACCTGCCTTCGGAGTCTCATATGTATTTTACATGCGACGAATGAGCACTTTTTGTTCTTGTTAATATAATATTGTTCCAGCTAGGGCGCATCCAAGGGGTTTTTGTGGGTTGAAACCCCCTCTGTTTTGGTTATCCTTCCGAAGCAAATTTTTTTGGGTTTTCACAATATTATTGGCGGCATTATTTATGAGGTTTTGGCTTGTCTTGAAACTGTTAACCTTATGCGAATGGGGTGGGGGACAACGACACAGGGCTTCCATGAGTCACCCCTTTATTTACATCTATGGCTGTTATATTACTTACACGTTCGTACGTATGCGGAAATGCGTTATGGTTTAAGAATCTACTTTCATTCAGAGTTCTTGATCCATTGCACAGCGTGATCGTGATACGGATGTCCCTATGACAAATGCTTTACATTGTATTTTAGGTGTCGGAGTTGCACAATTCAGGTCGTCAAATGTTGATAGTTTCTAGCGGAGCAGTGGCATTTGGACGTCAGAAATTAAGTCATGAACTTCTTATGTCAATGTCCATGAGGCAAACAATTTCGCGAAACGCTGGCCGATTAAGAGGAGTATGTTTAGTCAAGTTACCGGACCTTTTGTTTGTTTGTGCACGTATAGCGCGGCGGAAAAATACCCAGTCCTAGATGCGGGAATAGCCCATCGCAAGTGTGAGTCACCCATACGAGCTAGATCGGATTTTAGTAGCCTGTCCAAAGAGCGTCCAAAACTATCCTAGCTACCTAACTACCAAAGCTCCTACTGCTTCTCAGCAAATTTTTTGGGACTTAGAAAATTTTGGAATTTTTGGTCCTAACATAGGGGTCAGACAGGATCAACCTTGGTGTTTCACCCTAAGCTACTGGAAGGACCTAGCCCAAAACAATTTCACAGAGGATATGTCTCGAACTTCACGATGGTATATGCAATTTGTTTGTGGTGCGACCTGAGGGAGGCTCTTTGTTTAAGGACCGCTGGCTTATAATATTTAGCTGGCCTGATCTTTTTGTAACACCAAAACTTGAGATCCTTGCGTTCAACAATGTTCCATGAACGCTGCACAATTGGAAACCACCGTAATTGGAATTTTGGGTATATACTACTAGACTATATACGTACCGTTTAGGCTCCCCGCAGTTTCCATGAAAGCTGCGACCGTTATGTACAATACAACCACTAAATAGAAAAACTCTCAGACATAAACCGGTTCGGTCATCATTGGATATTGGGGCTGAAACTTTGTGCACATAAATTTGCGCATAAAGTCTGCACAGGATTTTGCGCGGCGACAGCATTGCTCATTTTAAGCTGTATCCAAGGATTATTCACTCATTACAGGAGTTGCTGTCACGCCACCCCTTTAATACACGTTATAAGAGGCTTACTCATGTTTTAGTCTTTAAAACCTTTCCATAACCGTTTTTAACATTTTCAAAGCTTTTTCAACTACTAAGGGTTTCGTCTCCTCAGACCCTTCACAGTTGTTGAGGTCCGTCCACCTCAAAAACTTTCTATGTGCGCCAGAGGTGTGGTCCATCTCAAATCTGTTGGTCTTTCAATTATCAATGATTCCATTGCATTTAATTTTAGGACAATAATTATATTTCACGGTCCAGTAGTTCATAAGCTACACAAGCTCCTTGCTTAATTTGGTTCTTATTCCATTACGTTGCTACGTACTTACAGAGTAGTTGAAATTCGTTCCATTTGACTAGCCTGCGTTAATTTTAGTTTAAGTGCTTGTTTGTTTTTGTGATGTTATGAAAATATTTCCCTTAATCCTAGGGTGGGAGTGTCAGCCGCACTGGGTCAGGAGTTATTTTTGATGTGGACAAGCGAGCATGTCATGCCAGCGGAATGCCTGGACTCATGTCTTTATATGAACAGTTATTCCATCAGTATGGCGTTACAACTGCTCAAGTAAGTTTTGCTCATTTCTGTAATTGCTATTATTGTAACCTATTTCTTGTTTGGATGTTTTCTGATAATATGCTACGTATATATTACTTTCTGAACCAGGAAAAGTTTATTCCCTATTTTCTTGGCAATACACAACTAAAACTGTCATGCCATCTCAAATAAGCGTTAGCAATTAGCATCTTACTCATCCTTACCTTGTGTTTTACGGTTGTGTTTTACTCCCATGACCCAGGGAAGATCCAGAACCACGCCAAGATTACCGTTGTCTTGGGTCTGTGTGGTAGATGTCCTCAGGTTCCTCAGCTCAGATGTCGAATTTTTAAAACATTCTCAAACTTTAGGCCCACCCAGTTTCTCCCATCACTGGGGGTTCATTCCATTTTCTAAGCTCTGAAATGTTAGTCGAGATGTAAGATTCCGTCGGCATTACTGAAGGCAGATGGAACTCGTTTCCACTGCTATATGAGTTGGTTCTATCTTGTACCTCATCGGCTGCGAAGCCCATTACGTGTTATGTTACATTGTATATACATTTAAGAATTATTAAGAGCTGTACTTAGTCTGATAAATGTGTAAAAAATCAATCGTTTGATCACTTGTGCAGCGCTAACATAACAGTTTTGTAATGAAATGGAAACATTGTGCATGGAATGGAAACATTTTGCACCTTCGGGTGATGATCATAACGTCATTGTGTTGGCTAATACAGCAAACAACAACAACATCAACAAACCCCGTTGACCGATTGCTTCGTTTTTGCGTGTTTGTATGGTTGTGTGCTTATGGATGAAAAAGTCTGCAGAAACTGAGATAATTTTTTTAGTGAACTTCATTTCCTGGCAATAGTCTACATAATCTACATAGATAAGCCGTATTCTCAGTTTTCTAGAATTTTTTGTCTATGAATGATCCCGCAAATAATGAGGCTAGGAATGCGGTGAATATTATTTCGTGTCTTTTCCGCACTCTTGTTGTTGCCATATAGCAGTAATGTCGATTTTAATTTATGTAATTTCCCTTAAATTCTACAGGTTCTACTGACTACTCCCGACATAATCAATGATCAGCGTCGTCATAATCTGGTGTCAACAATTGAAGCATTGCTCAATCTCAACATTGTCCCGATTGTAAATACTAATGATGCTGTCTCCCCTTCTCCTGATCAGGCCCCAGATGTGAGTTTGCAAATAATATAATATGCACAAATGCATATTATTAAATTAAATTTAATATGTTAATAGTATTATTAGGTACATAGTAATGTAATTGTTTCATTTAAAAGTGTTTAAATTTTAAAAATTTCACCATAATGCATGCGTTTTCTGAACCTCCTAGCTTTCTAGTGTTGTCTAACTTTTAAAATGAGTCCTATACCGTCTCTAATTTTTCTTCAGGTTAAAGCTCTCATCATTGACATAAACTGCCCCTTCCATTATACCAGTGAGTGTTTTAAAATGTAATTTTTGCTGTATCCATTGTAGACCTTAAGAGATAATGACACTCTGGCCTCTCGAATCAGTGCTGAGATTCGTGCAGATCTTTTGGTCATAATGTCTGACGTAGAGGGAGTTTATACAGCCCCTCCGGGTCTTGAAGGTTCTCGCTTAATGGATACATTCTGCCCGTCGGATGCGAGCTCAGTTCTATTTGGACGAAATTCTAAGTTTGGAACTGGTGGAATGGAGTCGAAGGTAAGTTTGCACCAAGCGAAGCCAATGCACTTTTGATATTTTGACCTTTTATCCTTCCTCCAGGGAAACATTTTGTGGCAAAAGGAAAAGGGCTGCAACTCGTTTTGGAAAAGGAGGTCTACGTCACGGGGTGTGGGGATTATCAGTTATTGTGGTATAATCTACAAAATCGGTTAAACCTGATGCATTTCTGTCAACCTTAGTCCCTTTCTAGGCCTAAAGTCCATTTTACGTTATATATATATGCCAGACTTCCAAACTTGTTTTGTGGACGCGTCATGCGTAATTGAATTGGCAGCTTGGCAGCCGTTACATGGCTGCTGCCAGTTTAAATGATGTACGTTGTATTGTATCATTGTATCATCTATACGCCAGTGCTTAATTACAGGTGAAAGCTGCTCTGGCTGCGGTTGAGAATGGTGTAGCTACAGTTATCTGCAATGGCTACTCCGACAGTCCAATTACCAAAATTGTGAGTGGGAAAAAGATTGGGACCCTGTTCACTCATAGTCGTGTTACAGATGGTGTTCCAGTTGATCTCCAAGCTGCAAGCGGTACGTATTCAGTAACCGTAAAGCTATCGCCCAATGCAATACTTCGATTGATTGTGTCTCTTTCAATTGTTGTTTTTCGTCTGATCGCTGCGAAACATAAAACGTTTTTCATAAGACTTCGTTAACAAATTTTAGCTTACTTGGTTTTACGAGTGATTGCAGGATCGCATAGGCTGTGTTCTAAAATAGTAACATTCTGTCATACACTTTATCCAGCTTTTAAGTCTCGTACCGTACCCTCAATGTGACGTGCCCTTCAAACTATTGTGTACCGTTTCTGAGAAGTAATTGGAAGGGTGGCGAGCTTTATGAAATTTATACATTTACTAATCCATAACAAATGAATATTCTTCAAGATTACTCCTAAAGATCAATAGTCTTTTGCTTTTGAAGTTGTCTAGTAAAACATTTTGTGCATTTCTAGCTCGCGACAGCGGTCGGGCTCTCCAAGCTCTGTCGAGTGAGGAAAGATGCATTATTGTGCGACATTTAGCGCAACTTCTACTTGAAAGACAACGGGATATATTAGATGCGAATATGCTGGACATCCAACGTGCCAAAGAGACTGGTAATCAAAAAAGAATCTACGATCAGTTTTGTTTCGACTTCATGCGCATGGATACATGTTTGCAATCTATATTATATTCGGCAATACTACAGGATTATCCATGTGGCAATCGGAAAGTACAGTACACTACGCGCCAGAAAGAGCAAACCGATTTTATGACTGCAACCGGCGTTATTGTTCAAGCAAGTTTAGGACTTTATATTCCCTATTCTAGGTAGAGCGCTGTCGCGCCCTACCCAAAAATTTGCCATTGAAATGTCACTGCTTGTTATCCTATGAAACCCCTACGTGTACAAAGTCCCCCCCATATCCTTTTTGTTATAGGACTGTCAGCTCCCCTTTTGTCTAGACTTGCTCTTTCCCCACAAAAATTGGAATCCCTTCACGATGGATTGATGCAGATTGCCGACAGTGGGCTAACAGCGGTCGGTCGACCACTGAAAAGGGTTAAGATTTCTGAAAACTTGAACCTGGTTCAAGAAACTGTTCCTATTGGCGTGCTGTTGGTCATCTTTGAGTCACGCCCAGACTGTTTGCCACAGGTATGAAAAGTTGAAGTTTTACTGTAGGACAGTTTTTATTTTTCAAAATTATTAATTTTGGAGTTGAATGCAACCATCCCACAACTTTTACTTGCTGGCTTAATGCTTTAAACTCTGCTTTTTATATTTGTTTCAACAAACTGCCTTTAGGGGGGGGGGTCGCTTTTTTGGGCGATTTTTCAACCTTCTCCGATTCTGCTCATTTTTACATATTTTGTACTCCCAATGGGTCCGCGAAACAAGACAAGTGCGTTTTGCGTGATATTGCATCTATCATTCTGTAGAGTCCTTCAAAGGTGACTCCGACATGTGTTAAACATTGGAAAATGAAAAAGTTAAGGTAAAAAGCTTGTGTCCAAAAATTTTCGCTGTGTAAGAGACTCAGCTCTGAAATTTTGCATACTTGTTAAGGACATAATGTAGAGTGCAGCGAGTTACTTTGGTGCAATTCTGTTGAGAATTAGAATTTTGGCAAATAGCCAAACTCGGAATTTTCACAAATTCTGACTAAGAATTTGCCAAAATTTTAATTCTCAACAGAATTGCACCAAAGTAACTCGCTGCACTCTACATTATGTCCTTAACAAGTATGCAAAATTTCAGAGCTTAGTCTCTTACACAGCGAAAAAATTTTTGGACACAAGCTTTTTACCTTAACTTTTTCATTTTCCAATGTTTAACACATGTCGGAGTCACCTTTGAAGGACTCTACAGAACGATAGAAGCAATATCACGCAAAACGCACATGTCTTGTTTCGCGGACCCATTGGGAGTACAAAATATGTAAAATGAGCAGAATCGGAGAAGGTAGAAAAATCGCCCATAAAAGCGACCCCCCCTTAACCTGGTAACTAAGAGCTATTAGTTTTGACGCTATTGTATTTTGTAATTGATATTTTTACTTTTTCTTCTATTTTCTATTCCCTCCTTTCGTGTACTTTCATTTTTCAGGTTGCAGCGTTATCCATAGCCACAGCCAACGCCCTTCTACTTAAAGGAGGAAAGGAGGCAGAACAAAGCAATAGAATTCTTCATTCCTTGGTTCAGGAAGCCCTGGGCACTAAAGGATTTAATTTACGAGAGGCTGTTAGCTTGGTAAGCTTTTTTGAATTTTTACTCTTCAACTACTACTACTCAGCTACTTCAACTCAATCAAACTTGGTCAGATTTTGGAATTGAGGCTTTCTGTTTTTAGGTTAGCAGACGTGAGGATATTGCTGATTTGCTGCAGTTGAATCAATATATTGATTTGATTATACCTCGTGGTTCCAACGAGCTTGTTAGAGAGGTTAGCGTTTGTTGTTTTCGTACTTTTCGGGAATGTATATATATTTTTGTATGCATGCTTAGCGTCCAATTTTTGAGGGAAACGTTTTTTGAGAATGTGCCATGCCAAACGCATTGGCTTTGGATAATTATGTATTTACAAATTATGCGTCTAAGATTTTAAGCCATGCCAAAGATTTTAAGTTTTGTTTCTGTCAAAAGATGCTAGTTATTTTTTCTGGTTTTGCCTGATTTCTGGTCTACCATTTGCATCAGTAATTTCAGATTCAACGACAAAGCCAGGGGATTGCTGTGTTGGGTCATGCTGAAGGGATCTGCCATGTCTATGTGGACAAGGATGCTGACGAAGAGATGACAATTCAACTTGGTATTAATTAAAAACGGTTTCAGCTTATTTACGTTTCTTTTGAAATTTAGTTTTATAAGCTTAGCTATGATAAGTATTATCAAGAGTACGTACATAACAGAATAAAGAGTATGAAACTCTTACACTACTATGTGCTAAATGACATGCTTAATTCGTTAACTCGCCCCCCCCCGAATGTTTCGGAGGGGCGGGTCCCACCCACCCAAGAAAGATTTATGGTTGTATAGTTGAATTGACTCCAATTTTGTGTTTTACTTTAGTTAAAGACTCAAAGTGTGATTATCCAGCTGCTTGCAATGCTATGGAAACATTACTGCTGCATCGTGACTTAGTTCAAACTAAATTCTTTGATCGTCTTTGTGGAGTTCTCAAAGCTGAGGGTGTAAGGAATATACATCTTTATTGCTTTAAGTTTTTTACTTACTTTGCTTGATTATTACAAAGGTACATTGTGTCGGCGCTGCGCTACGTAATCTTTTCAGTTATCGTATTTAACTGCTTGCTATAATCTGCATTCAAGCGGAGTACCCAGTGCCTAATTGCATGGACATGTTATTTGTTAGGTTAAAGTTCATGCTGGACCTAAGTTGGCCAGTTTACTGAAATTTGGCCCGCCCGTAGCCGAGAGTCTTCGCTATGAGTATGGCGGTATGGAATGCACGATTGAAGTGGTGGAGGGATTGCCAGACGCAGTGGCTCACATTCATAAGTATGGCAGTTCCCATACAGACGTGATTATAACAGATAACGGTATGCAGTTTATTTTATTTTTGTTCCTGGCGCATATTTATGTGTCATCCAGGAGAATTGGCTTTTTGCCAGTTTGCTGACAATTTTGGAAATTGTGAGCAAAATTATGATATTGGATTGCTAATAGTTCATGCTAGTTTATGCTCGAAAATCGGTCTTGCAGGTATCTTCACACCCTTTTCGTGTCCTTTCTTCATTGGCTCTGTGATTTCTCGTTTCTCGTCTTTCACAGTCTGTCTCATCCAATCTGCCTATTTGTTGTGTTATAATATGGTTTGTGTTTTGTTGATTTGCTTGTTTTCAGAGGAAACTGCGGAACAGTTTCTGAAGCTGGTTGACAGCGCCTGCGTCTTTCATAACTGTAGCACTAGATTTGCGGATGGCTATCGGTTCGGCCTAGGTACATAACGTCTTAAATTAGCTTAACGTTAATTGTTAGTGCTGTGGCCCCGCAATTTTTAGTGTTAATTGTCTTCTTTGCAAAGCTTCGGTAACAAAAATGAAGCATTAAGGTAAGGCTATACTTAGTTCGTTTGGGGCTGGAGAGATCAGATAGTTTGTTGATTATACAGCTGTAGCTGTACAACGAATTTTTCCAAAGTAAAGTTGTACCTAGTTTCCAACTATTTGCGAAGATCTCAGACGACAATTTTATGTTATACGGGGAGGGCGAGGGGGGAGGTGCAAATCCGCGTGAACCAATTCTTGTGTGGATCTACCTTGCCGAAGACGTGTGCTGGACTACTGGATTCCGAAGTGCCCTCATATATCTCTGAAGAAAGTGGAAACAACAACCAATTCTACTAAGCAATTCTAAGCAATGCTATTGCATTGAATATTTCAGGCGCCGAAGTCGGTATCAGCACAGGACGTATTCATGCTCGCGGTCCGGTTGGTATGGAGGGTTTGTTGACAACAAAATGGATTTTACGTGGTGCTGGTCAGACTGTTGGAGAATTTTCTGCTGGCAAGTACAAATATTTACATGAAAAGTTGCCTATTGTGGAGGAAGAAGCTGAAGACTGATTCATTTATTGACGTTCAAATTTTGTAATACTGTCAGAGTATTGTTAATCAAGCATTTTGCTTTGTAATTAATGATGTCTTCTTTTTGTATCACTTTATCCGAATCGTTTACTGTTTATATGGTAGCTATAATGCAGGTGACAGATTCGGTTGTGCGATCATGGTAAAAGTTTTGCGTTTCTGACTGTTTTAGACGTGAATCTCTAATCTATGTTTTGTCACTTTTATGTAAGTATTTGAGGCAGGATAGCTGGGCTATTGTTAAAAGAGTGTAGCTGACTCAGAATTGTTCGTGTTTATGCATGGCTCTGCTGAATTGCTTTTGCGCCCGTAACTGGGTCTTTTTATGTACTTCTCCTTCCTTATATTTCCTTGTTGAAATAGGCTAAATTTGTTCAAATTTTGCCAAGTGATGCCGTATCTGTCTATCCGAAAACATTTCCGGTGGAACATGGCGATGGCGGACTGAGGTTGGGCTCCCCTGACCATTATTGAAATTGTTTCAAAAATACATTTTTTGAAGTTTCACGTGTTCTGCTGTTGTACAATTGTTGTGTTAACTATTCTGTGAACGTTTAAGAAAGCAGTGTAGTACGGTGAATCGTTGTAAGTTCTTGTGCAAGATATTTTGGACAAATTTGTGACAGCTATATGGCTGCTATTACTGATATGACGACTATCTATCCGCAAAGCAGGACAGTGATTATTATCAAATTACAAAACGTGGTATATTTTTATGACACTCTCCTTTCTTTTGCTGTTTTTACAAGAAAGTGTTGTTGAGGTTCTATCTTTTGTAATATACACAAATATTTTAATGAAGTTATGGAGTAAGGAATTTTTAGGGTTGTTGATTTGCTGAAAGTTTTTCAACCCAAATTAGTTTTAAACTTAAGTCCGATTTGAAATTTTTAAGTATTACTTTTCGCTGCTCATGAAGTATGAGGCATGTTAGTTGAACATTATGTGCTCTTGTTTGTGTCATTGCTTTTACATATTAATTTCACTTCGTTATTTTATTATTCCAGTTTTGTGTGCATTACAGTGACAGCAAGGGTGACTTATATTATTCATTGTTATCTTAAACTGTGATATTCTTAATTACATATGGCATGGGATAAAGAATTTCTTGTAGCAATTGCAATTATATTACTTTAATGTTGAATCTCCACTGTTTCCGTTAATGACCTTGCTTGCTTGTTATTTAATTCCATTTTGCGCAGTTGTGCCATTTTTTGTTTGACAGTATCGTACTTGTTCTTGTTATTTAATTGTGATGATTATTATTATTCTTATGTATACCATATTAACATGATCGTATTATATATTTATTTTTATATTTAATAAAAGAACAGTGGTTTGACAGATTCAGGTCGTCTTGAGTTTAGGCCCGACAGTAACTCAGGAATTGGCTGTCTATAGGGTGCTATACTGTTTTCAAGGTTAGTTGGATTTTCTAAACATCGCAGTTCTAATTTGAGTTCATATTCATTTTATATTCTTATAGCTCTCCTGTTTATAAGCTTAGGGTTGTGTCAGGGCCGTGAAGGGCTCGGGCTTGCCCGAAACCGGCCCTGCCCGAGTTATCCTTTGAGCCCGGCCCGACTGGCTATTCAACTAGTTGGTCTATGCTGAAAAATTGATTTTTCTCTGTGACTTGTGGCTTCTTTTGTCCAGTTTTCCTCAGTGCTTAACATCAGAAGCAATATATTTGTAGTTAAATATATGTAGACTATAGTACGGCCAAAAAATGTGTATACAAACTTTGATTGTTTATAGCAGATTAGCCTTTGGAGTAAACCCCAACATATAGCAGATTAGCCTTTGGAGTAAACCCCGACATGTATGTATACATATTTAGAATCGTCAGGAATTTGAGATTTCGAAAATCTGAAATTCCAGGTTTCGTTTATGAAAAATCTAAAATTTTTCCTCTGTCGTCGAATTTTTATCGCTATCGAAATTTTGTTTCCACGTGTGAAGTTAGCACCGACAGGAAAGATATAAATTATTGGTGCTGTTCTAAACCTAAGTGATTCTAATGTTCAATTTTGACAAAAACTCAATGATTTTCGGTTACTGGTGTCTAAAAGTCTAATTTACTTAAGTAATGGTTGAGTTCAGCCATAGTGGGTTAAGTAAGTCAGCTGGGTTGGGGATTCTCTTCGAGAGTAGTGGTGTAATAAGTTCGGGGTAATTTATGGTAAGATTTGGTGGGCTAAGTTGTTTCGGTGCCTGTTCGAAATTATTGTCAAGTTGTTTAGTTGAGGTTGTTTGGAAGTCTGTGTTTTGATGGATTTTGTCAGTTTATGAGCGTGCATAAAAATTACCAGTAAATTCGTTGTAATTATTTATTCGTTGAAGTTGGTCAGGATCTCATACTCTCCGATATCACACACCACCGGTATTTCACCTGTAATCTAGGACTTAATCTAACTAGTCAAAAGGAAGGCAACAGCATTTTACAAAGGAAGGCAACAGCATTTTACAAAGGAAGGCAACAGCATTTTACTATCTCTCGTAGAGTCAAACTTCACACACGATAGAATACAGCTGGTCTAACTGCTTGCTCTTACAAGCTTTTCACGGAAATGTACCCAATTTCCGGAATTCCGGGTTTTCAAAGTTCCCGGATTTTAAAATTTTATCCAATACCGACAAGATGGGTGTCATTCGAAAGCTCTTAACGAGCTGAACAGCTTTCATAATAGAAAGACATCTTGAAAATGCACTCAATTTCCGGAATTCGCGAAAATCGGGATTTCCGGATTTTAAAACTTTTCTCCAACCTTCAGTTTCAGCTTCGGTTTCAGTTCAGCTCTCACTTTGGTTTAGCTTCAGTTCTATTTAAATTCAGCTCAAAAAGTGTTTGTATTTCAGTTTCAGTTTGAACTAGCTATTTCAGTTTCTGCTCCGACCTTTTAGTTTCCAGTTTCACTTTAATTCCAAACTTTACCCTATTTTCAAATGAAAGCTGCTTATAAAATAATAAAACAATTTTGCTCCCTTTGTTAGCCATCGTTCTAAAGTGTTCATTATTAGTTAAAATTTAGAGTTTAAAATTCAAGAGAAACTTGGCGTTTTGTAATTTGGTAACAACACTGATTTCTTAGTAAAATTCTACGCATCTCCGCCTTTGATTAAACGGATGCTGTAATTATTTCAATTCCATTATTTTTGTAAAACTAGATCATAGAATTTGCAAATATATACGTTTTTCTATTTTGAGATGGTTGCTAAACTTCAAAAGCAGAATTTCAGAAACATTCAATTAATTTAAAATTTGTGAAAATATTGTGTAATGACATTTAAGGCAACAACGGTTCAAACACGACAGGAACCAATAATACCAAGAGTATATAATATTATGACAGCTGGCAGACTCTATGTTATCAGCTCTCGAGCCATGCTCTGCGCGCTAACGGCCCACCCCCCCCCCGCAATTGCGTACCAAGTGAACCCCCTCCGCAAATCAGTACCCAGTACGCCATTGCATATGCTCACTCTTTTCTACCGTAAGCCACCACACCCGCAAATGTGGCCTATCATTCGTCAGTTGAAACATGATGGGTCTGTTTTGCGGCGTGGTGGGGGGTCGAATGAGGCTTCCTATAGAAAAAAGTGAGCATATACAATGCGTACAGGGTACTGATTTGCGGGGGGTCCACTAGGTACGCAACTGCAGGGTGGCCGTTAGCTTGCAGAGCATGGCTCGAGAGCTGATAACACAGAGTTGTATGCGGGCCGATTTTTGCGGCCCGCGCCCGGCCCGCAGCCCGCACCTCATGGCCGCGGCCCGCAACACTCCAGCCCGCGGCCCGCACACGTGTAAATCGGCCCGCAGGTACCCGCATATACAAATTGCTACCTATGTAGTACCCGAGCACCAAAACTGTTGTATTTTGAAAGATACTTCCAGGTCCAGCAAATTTTTCTGTCCGTTTAATTTGAACTTTGTTGTCTACCAAATTACTGTTCTTAAAGTGGTAATAAAAGTCTATCTTCCCTTAACACGTTCAGTACTACTGAGTCATTGGTGGGTTAGTCCGATTTCTACTGGCAAACTACTGACCCACCCTTGGGTCAGGCTAGCTTTAGCATGTGGTTTACAGAGAAAAAATTTTGTTAGTGTGCAAAGCAATATATTCATGCGGCTTTTAGTGTGTACAGGAGGAGTGAGTGAGTGTGTTTGTGAGTGTGTATATAGTATTAAAATAGTATTAGTCTATGAAGTATTTAACCAAAAGTGGTATTAGTAGTGAACGTGCAGTGGTGAAGTGGTATTAGTAGTAAATTAAAAGGGTACACCATGAAAAATTTTTTGGGCAGGGATTTTGTTCATTTTTACGCAAATGTTTGACGCATTTATCCTTGACAGCGAGTTCGTTCAGCACTTGACGAGCTTAATTAACCAGCTATTAATTGTAGGAAAATAAAAATTGGTATTGAAAGCGCCAAAGCTGCGACGCCGCAGCAATCGCAGACAATTTTCTCCACAACGCCCTATGCTGTGGAACTTCATTCGGCTGTCATTGACCTTAAATGAACTAGTCTTCAGCAAGAAGTTGTGAATGAAAGTCAAATGAATTAAAGTCTTCAGTAAGAAGTTATCATGGATTTATATTTATTTATGTGCAAAAGCACGAATTTCCGAAATTAAATTAAAAATTCAGTTTCTGCGCCAATGAAAATAGGCGTTAAAGCATTTTAAAAATAATATTTCGGCAAATATGCTACCCCCGACTTTCACTGCTAAACACTCACAAAGGTCCCAGTAGAAACCACAGGATTGACTTTTGTAGATGATAAATACGTTTCGACTTATTTCTGCAGGACATCGTTGATATTTTTCACAGAAGATACTTTGGTCTAATGGATTACAAGCTAGACTTGTATATATTCAATACAAATAAAACCTGTAGTTTTTACTGGTTTATATGTTTACTCTACAGGTTATACTCAATACGCTGATTGATTATGCAAACTGAGTAATATAGTAGGTACATGCTGAAGGTGTCGAATGGCATAACGAAGTCAACTAGTATTTAAAAATCTGAAATATTACCTTCTTTTGTATATAATTTGGTATGTATGAAATCTCTAGAAAGCAAAATTATCCCCATGAAAGTAGCCCAAAATCGGCCCGCATCGGCCCGCGCGGGTAGTAAAATTCGGCCCGCCCGCCCCGCCCCGCGGGTACCCGCGGCCCGCATACAACTCTGTGATAACATAGGGGCTGCCAGATGTCACACATTTATTATATATATACTCGGTTTATCTTCAGTAGTCAGAATTTCATATGTCAGATTTTCATTACTCAGAAACTAACTTTTCAAACTTTCATTAGTCAGAATTTAGGTTTTTGTAATAATATAAGTTGAACTTTCATTTGTCAGAATTTCATAAGTCAGAATCGTATTAGTCAGAATTTCATAAGTCAGAATTTCGTTTGTCAGAATTTTGCAGAAAAGTACAGTTCTTCCTGGCACAAAGTGTAACAAGATGGCTGATCTTGGTGGTAATTTCATAAAATTATTTCCAGTCGACACAAATATGTGTCTTGGCTCTACCACCAGCAACGAGCAAAACTGAATGTAATGAAATTCTGACAAATGAAAGTTCAACTTATATTATTTCAAAATTTAAATTCTGACTAATGAAATTCTAACTAACGAAATTCTGACTAATGAAATTCTGACTAATACGATTCTGACTGATGAAAGTAGACGATATACTCTTGATAATAATTTAGGTTCACTTCGATGATATATAACTATTTCAGTCTTCGCATGACCTCAATCCTGCTTGAGTGAGAGTACCTGCTAGGATTCAGCTGTTGCAGCTGAATGCTATTTCAACCTCAGTGAGAGCTGAAACCTATTTTAACTTCAGCGACAGCCGAAACTAGCAGGTTTCAGTCTGAGTGTGGAGCTGAACCTGTTTCAGTTTCAGTTTCAGCTTTCTCTTCTACTTAAATTTTCAGGTCCAAATCTGTTGTGAATTGTGATATCATTTTCAGTTTCAGCCGCTGAAACTGAAAATGTACAAGCTGAAACTAGGTTTCGTTTCAGCTTTAGCTGCTGAAAAAAACTTAAACATAGCCAAGTTTTGAGCAAAAATTTTAATGAAAAGTTTAATGCAAAATAAGAATGGCCATATTATATCCAATGGGTTTCCGAGTAGTGTTCTGCGTTGGCCGGCCAAGAAAACTTAAGATTTAAAGGCTATCGGCTGCTATTTCGTTATATTGTTCATCGAGCGGCAGACCTTTGTCCGCCGATTGAAACTGAAACTATTTCGGATAAGCGACTGAAACGAAAACTGAAACAAATGAAACAAACCAAATCGTCTACTGAAACAACACTATCTAGTTTTGTGGGCCAATAATAACGACTAATGAGAAAACAAATATACACAAATCTTTATTTACAGTACAACTATGAGGCATTGGTACTTTAAAGAAATTCTAAAATGCGAAGTAATGCAAGGATTTCATTCGGTCCACCTGTGAGTACAGTTCGGATTGGTGCAAACATAATACAGTCTCATTTCTTCCTAAAAGTAATACAGTATAAAAACATTCGTATTCACTGCGTTTGCCACTGACGAAAACGTTATTTTCCAGTGCACAGAAAGTAAAAACACTCCTGTAAACAAGGCAGAGACAATCTTCAGAATAATCAGAAGGATTAGGATATATACGAAAAAGTTTAAAAAACCCTCGATACTGTCAACTTCCAGAACTGAAAGCTCCATTTCTTGTGAAGTTAGTCTGACTCTCCCGATAAAGGTGCACCTCTCATTTGTAAGACATTGTGGTAGTAATCTTGGAGGTAGAGATTAAGTTTGTCTGCCTGTCTGTCTGTTTCTGTTCTCGGCCACTCTGCCCGTTGGCAATATAGAGATCGATCGGCTTAATACTTATTGGATGCAGCAGCCAGATCAAATGACCCAAAAAGACGCTACCAACTAGGTTTAAGGGGGATGTAGGTCAGTGAACGTTTATGGGCAGAAAAACGATGCCCATAAAAGTCAGACATAACCAGTACGCCGTCAAACGACATGGACGATTAGACGTGATCCGAAGATGTGAGGGGTCATTCAACCAGCTTGCTGGCGACATGACACCTCCCCTCCCGGGCACCCTCAAGCCATTAGACATTAAGCCAACAGTAAGGTTGTTTTTTACGTAAACTATTATCAACCTCTGCTCTGCTGCTCTGAGCCTGGAAGAAGACAGCTTCTTTATGATGACACTCCGGGCAAGGATGATCTTCAGTTTTGGGCAAAGTGGGATCATATATAACATCGGCAACGATCTGCGTTAATTCACTAAAAAGCAGCAACAATTAAGAGTTACATCAAGTAGAAAATATTAAGTACAGGCACTTTACAAGAGTGTGTGTGCGGGAGTAAGGCCTGAGGGTGAGGTGCTGGCTGGCCGTGGCCCACCCTTTCACAGGTGCAGTTATCTTTCTTGAACTGAGATTGCAGAAATAATGCCGGGTGTTCTCTAGATTGGAGTTTTTTCCGAAGTACCTTAAGCCTTAACATTAAATGTTTTATTTTAATTTTATTTAAATAAAATTTATTTCCGAATGAATTCTAGCCAACAGCATTCTAAAAAACAACCTGTATTTTAGTTTTAACGCAATTATAGCTTACTCGACTTCGTGCATAATTTTGTTGACATAGATGCACGGATTATCAGACATCTGTTTATGATCACAGTTCCGGCACTAAAGCATCCAGAAAAGACCTCGGAATTAGAGAAGCAGCCAAACTTTTAAAGCCAAGACAGATATGAGTTAAAGGAAAGGACGTACAATACAGACATGGTTTAATAAAATAACTATTCTTTTATCGGTGATAATTCCGTATACGCACACTTGCACTGAGACTTGAGTGCAATCAATGCATCTAATTCCGTAGACGCACACTAGACTTTAAGTTAGAGTTTAAACTGGTAAGAGTGACCTTTTGCAGAAGGCATCTAATTCCGTAGACGCACACCTGTTGAACAGTAACAATAACAAGGGAAAATTTTGTTTTTTTTGGAAATGAAGTTAATGAAATAAAGTAGGAAAGTGGTTTTAGTATAGTTACACCCTATCAAACAAACAACATAATAGTGCTTTTCAAACAACGAACAGGCAAGCAATAAGCAGCAAAAAATTGTCAGCAAAAATTTATTAAACTTAAAATTAATCTTAAAGGATCAAGTAAACAATCTCCCCCCCAAATTCTCAAGTAAACTATCTCCCCCCTAACGCTATAAATCTTTCAGAACTTAACCAATTTAGCTCAAATTTTGTGTGGATGCATTCCAACACATGTCTGATTGATTGGTAATAAAATTTTAAAATTTTAAAAAATTTAAATTTTTAAGTTTTTTAAGGGGGGACCAAGGGGAATCAAAAAATTTTTTGTCGTCAATTTTGCTGAAACATTTTGTATAGGGGTTTTCGGCGCCGTAGAACAGGAATCTGAAGTCGGTTTTTCGATTCAGCTTTTTGTTAGTTCAGTACAAGCTTACATCTTAAGCTTACTACTTTAGCTTATACTGAGCTAACGAAAAGCTGAATCGAAAAACTGACTTCAGATTCGTGTTCTACGAGCCCAAGAACCCCTATATACAATGTTTCAGCAAAATTGACGACAAAACTTTTTTGATTCCCCTTGGCCCCCCCTTAAAAAACTTAAAAACTTAAATTTTTTAAAATTTTAAAATTTTATTACCAATCAATGAGACATGTGTTGGAATGCATCCACACAAAATTTGAGTTAAATTGGTTAAGTTTTGCTAGAGTTAACATCAAGTAAACTATCTCCCCCCCAATTGAGGCTGGGGGGGAAATTGTTTACTTGATCCAAAATTAAAAAAAGTTAGAAAATTCTGCTTCTAATTTGTTGTTTGCTGACAAGTAATAAGCAGCAAGAAACTTGTCTTCAAACAACAAATTAGAAGCAGAATTTTCTAACTTTTTTAATTTTAAGATTAATTTTAAGTTTAATAGCCATATGGAATGTTCGTATATTTTGTTTCTAATTTGTTGTTTGCTAACAATTTTTTGCTGCTTATTGCTTGCCTGTTCGTTGTTTGAAAAGCACTATTATGTTGCTTGTTTGATGCGGTGTAACTATACTAAAATCACTTTCCTACTTTATTTCATTAACTTCATTTCCAAAAAACAAAATTTTCCCTCATTACTGTTACTATTCAACAGGTGTGCGTCTACGGAATTAGATGCATTTTGCAAAAGGTCACTCTGACCAGTTTAAACTCTAACTTAAGGTCTAGTGTGCGTCTACGGAATTAGATGCATTGAGTGCACTCAAATCTCAGTGCTAGTGTGCGTATACGGAATTATCACCCTTTTAGGTGCATATAGCCCTATTTATCTATTTATCCTTTTAAATAACAATAAAATGCTCCATTAGAATAATAAGCATAAATTACCGCATAGAGCAAGATTCTGTTTTCTTTGTCTTCTTTCGGATAAAGCATGTTGTTGCTAAAATAAAAATAAAACCGTCGCACGATATTGCCCGTGCCAAAACACGTACTCTGCACTTATGCAATTAACAAAATTTGCAGTATATATAATAATTAATAAAGAAACGCGTTGCGTTAAGGCTGTCTGGAGACAATACTTAAACTGCTAAGTGTTGTACAAAATTGCTCGAGAGACTCTGATATTCGTACAGTGAATAATAAATAATAACGCGTTGCGTTAAGGCTGTCTGGAGACAATACTTAAACTGCTAAGTGTTGTACAAAATTGCTCGAGGGACTCTGATATTCGTACAGTGAACCCCACTCACTTCTGCGTGTGCTGGGACAACGGAATTTCGGATAAGTCGAGCGCTCCAGCGGTCAAGTCGTCCGATCGATGCCTCCACGTGGAGCAACGTGGGCGGATAGCTTCTGCTTTTGCTTTAGCTATCTGGCGAAGTAGACGGGCGCAACCCCCCCCCCCCTCACCATCAAAGGAGCCGGTGGGGTGCGGTAAGTCTCGAACCGTACCTCTCACAAAATGCTGAGCTCTCTTTGATGGTGGGTATGCAGCGGGTAACCGGCGCTATAACCGGTCGTGAGACTAGTGGGTGACAAACCACGAACAAAAGTCCGGCTGAGCAGTGGCGACGTGCGGTTGTATTCTAGCCGAGTATCCTTTGGTTAGCTATATGATGGTGATCCTCAATCCTTGGTCGACCCTGTGCCGAAAGGATGAATGACTGACGAGAAAAGTTCAGTCCCTAGCGGGGTATGTAAAACTTGGGTAGCCAAGATGTTCCAGGGCTCCACTTGGCGGTCCCTTCTTTCTCCCTGAGGCTTTATGCTATATGGATATTTTCAATCTTTCTACAACCAGTAACTTCGAAGGCTTTACAGAAGAAGACCAATCTGTAACTAATCGTCTCCTTAATTTGCTGTCTGAAGACGATCCTCGGATAATAACCACTAATGTTGAAACGAGACTAGTCACCTGGAATGTGAACAGCATATCGTCACCTGACCGTCAACATCTACTTGTGCGCGATTTAGAGAATCTGCGAATAGATATCGCCTGCATCACCGAAGCGAGAATCCCTAACATCGGGTCAGTGCGTATCAGAGCCGACAACGAAACCTACACAATACACCACAGTGGGCATGCCACAAACAAGACGGAGGGCGTTGCTATAGCTGTCTCGGAAAAAGTAGTAAAGGCTACTATAAATGTTGAATCCATCAGTGAAAGGATAATGGTTGCGCGTTTCCGAGGCCAATTCCAAAACGTGTCTGTGGTAGCCTGCTACTCTCCGACTGAGGTGTCGGACCCTCTGTCCAAGAATTCCTTCTACCACCAGCTCTGTAGCACGGTTCAGAACTGCCCCAGATCCGACATGCTGATCATTTGCGGCGATTTCAATGCGGAAGTTGGCATGGATAGATCTGGGTGGGAACATACCATCGGGCGCTGTGGCAGTGGAAGTATGAATGACAATGGTCTGCGCCTAGTTAGCTTTGCTGCTAACTACCAACTGAAAGTAATGAACACCTACTTCCAGCACAAGCCCAGTCACCGTTTCACCTGGTACAGTAATGCTGGGAACTCAAGCAAGCTGCTTGACCTTATACTAGTCCGTCAAAGATGGGCTTCTTCAGTTCAGGATGTGCGAGTCCGACGCGGGACCAGCTTGCCCAGCGATCATGAACTGGTGCTAAGTCGAATTAGACTGCGGTTGAGAGCCTCGCAAGAACGCTATTCGTGCCAGAAGAAACCTAACGTTGAACTACTTGGCAATAGCGTTGTACGCAACAACTTTGCTATCAAATTGACCAACCGATTCAGCTTGCTGGGCAGCATGGAAGATCCAAACAATGGCTGGAGCTGTATGGAAACAGCTCTGCAGGAGACTGCCAAAGAAGTCCTGGGCTACCGACCTCCCAAACCACGGGCAATTCCTTTGAGTGAATCAACTATGTCCCTGTCAGATCAGAAGCGGAATGCCCCTAATCCAAGGAAAAGGAAGGAATTAACTAAAAGACTACGTGCAAGCCTGAAAACTGACCGAGAAAATATGTGGAGAACGGCAGCGGAAAATATGGAGCGAGCAGCCGCATGCGGCAACTCCAGAAAGCTATTTTCTTTATTGAGAGATGCTACTGGCCGCAGAGCTACGGTCAGTGAGTCCATATTGGATGACAATGGCCGAGCTATCCGCTCGAAGCCGGACAGACTGCGACAGTGGGCACAATATTATTCACAGCTGCTAAATCGACCCGTCCCCGGAAGACCTGATGCTGAGCTGGAGGTGCTAGCAAACAATATCCAACCGAACGACGGAATTGCCACCCGCCCACCGACCCAGGAGGAAATCCTTAAGGCTATCAGCGCCTTGAAACGGGGGAAAGCAGCCGGACCGGATGGACTCCCGGCCGAGATCTACAAGGCTGCTGTCCATATCATAGCTTCGAAATTAACTGAACTGTTTGAGTCAGTGTGGCGCAACGAGAAGACACCGAAAAAATGGCAGGAAGCTATTCTGATTTCTGTGTATAAAAAGGGAGATAAGTGCCTGTGCAAAAGTTATCGGGGAATCTCGCTACTTCCGGTTGCCGGCAAGATCTTATCAATTGTCATTTTGGAGAGACTGGCCTCTGAACTGGACTCTACTGCCAGGGAAAATCAGGCAGGCTTCCGTAAAGGTCGTGGAACGATTGATCAAATTTTTGCCCTCAGTCAGATCCTTGAACGTCGCCACCAATACGACCAGCCCACTATTGCTGCATTTCTTGACTTCTCCGCCGCCTTTGACAGTGTTGATAGAGACACACTGTGGAAGCTTCTAGCTGCCAGCGGCGTTCCAGCTACTTACGCTAACCTGATTCGGAACATGTACAATGACTCAACAACGAGAGTGCGTGTTTACGGTGAGCTAAGCGAGCCGTTTGCTGTAACAACCGGTGTAAGACAGGGAAATGTGCTTTCTCCACTCTTGTTCCTTCTCGCAGTAGATCGGGTTATGTCGAAGTGTGTCCAGCCAGAAGACGGTGTAAGTATCAGCGAAAACGACATGGTTGCCGATTTGGAATATGCCGACATCGCAATGCTGGCGGCGAATGCAAACGATATGCAGCGATTGATCGACAACGTTGTACTGCATAGTGAACCTGTTGGGCTGAAATTAAACTCCGCAAAATGCAAGTACATATCGTCAGTTGCTCTCATTGATGACCTAATGGTTGGGAATGATGTTATTGAAGGAGTAGATGCGTTTCCCTATCTCGGTAGCCAAATTACGGCAGATGGTTCCCCAACGACAGAAATTAACTGCAGAATTGGCAAGGCCCTAAGTGTGTTCAATCAGCTTGGCAAATACCTGTGGCGCTGTCGGGAAATTTCAATGCGCACCAAGCTGAGGGTCTTTGACAGTATGGTGATGTCAGTACTGCTTTACGGGCTTGACACTACTCCCCTTCGTCAAGCTGACATCCGCAAACTGGACGTGTTTGAGAACTGCTGTCTCCGTCATATTCTGGGCTTATCTCGGGAGGATCGCATAAGCAACGCCGAACTTAGAGAACGTGCTGGGAACAGAACCCCAATGGAATCTCGGTTGCCAACGAACCGCCTGAAATGGCTTGGCCACGTTGCTCGAATGGATGAAAGACGTCTTCCAAAAAGATCATTCTTTGCCGCCATTCCACCAGGTTGGAGGATGAGACGAGGCCGGCCACGCCAAACCTGGGAGCAAAATGTTCACAACGACCTGAGAAGTCCTATGGCTTTATACTCCATTGGTAGCTTCGATTGGAAAGACACTGTAAAGACCCTAGCAACGGACAGAGCTCAGTGGAAGGAGATCAACTCTTACGCTAACCAGAGGCCACCGATGTCTTCGTGGCGAAGATGATGGTGACCAAGTACAAGTAAGTAATAAAGAAAAATCGGTGAATGGTGATATAATATATAGTATATATATATATACTATACTGATTATGCAATAACATATCTTTGCTGATTGAATTAACTAACAATCATTTTGACAACCCACAGGAAAAAAGCAAACAACTAAATTATGCAAACTGCTCTGAGTAGATACACAAGTTTACCATTCTGGACAAAATTTGATTCCGACAAAGCCCGGACCAGCATCATGGTCTATGCCCTCCAGCATTGAACTCATTTTGAAATCGAAATCGCAGTTATGTAATAATGATAAATTATCTGAAAAACAGAGCAATGATATACAATTAATTCTACAATCCTTTGCTCCCGCCCAAACTGTCTACTCGGGGTAACCCTAGTCCTCAACACTAGCATAGCCAGAAAAAATTTCGAGAGGGGAAATCCAAAAATTGAGGGTCTGGGGGGGTGGGTCCGCCCAGAAGCTGAGAAAATGTCTAATTCGTGACCTTTGAGGATTTTTCTATAGATCATTCTGTGAAATTGAAAAATACCTGAGGTCCTACAAGTTTTCAAATGCTGAAGAAGCTGGTCAAACCTCATCAAAATAGGGTATTTGATACTGATTTTGGCAAGCCAAACACGAATTATGATAGCACAATAAGTTAAGTTCTTTTGAAAACTTTTGAAAAATTTCCTTTTTACACATGGCAAGGAAAAACTTTGGGGGTCCACAATTTCGGGGGATTTCACTCATCCCCTCTGGCTACGCGACTGGTCCCCAATACAACAAGATGAGGAAATTTATCAAGCAAATACACTTGTTCCGGAACAGCCCAAAACTGTTGCCAGCCTTTCTAAAACTGGTTATCGGTTCGACGATCACAAAAACCCGGCTGGCTCGCAAATGAAAGCAATCAGAACATAAAAATGAAGGCATTTAATTTACGGGGAAAGAGGTGCCATAGAACGGATTATCAAGACTTCTTTTGAGATGGGCTACGACAAAAATCATTGGCACTCAGATGTTTTCAAAAATATTTCCGCTTAGCAGACTAAAGGAGTTCAGAATGCGCTTACAACATAGGACGATACTGCTTAAACACTGGGGTACTTGACAGACTTTCGAAAAGCCACCCGATAAAGGAGGTAAAATCGGTAATACATCCTAGTAGTGATGTGGATCGGATCGGATCGGCAGCCAAAATCACCTACCGATCCGATCCGGCAAATGACCGGCGATCCGATCCGATCCGATCCAGCCCCGGATCGGACCGATCCGATCCGATCCGACCATAATTTTTATTTTCAATTGTAGACACTTAAATTTCTATATTTTCCCATTTCCTATTATTTTGCGAAACTCTTCATCAACCTTTGTATCTGAATCTTATTGAATAATTCCGAAAGTCCGTATCAGAAACTGCAGCTGCAGAATGATGTGTAGTCACCTTTGAAAAATAACAATTTGTTTTGTTTTGGAGATTAAGATCTAGTGAGAACTACACAAACAGTGAGAAGTGATGACTATACAAAGATATTAAGATGAAATTGAAGAAGCTAGGATGTAAGAACACAAAAAATGTGCGTACAAAGTTTATTTATTAGCAAGCAATGTATGTTCTGAAATGGAGACGACATGGAAAATTGGGAAAATCCGGAATCCCGGGATTTATTTACGGAAAATCTAAAATATTGAAAGGTTTGCTAAACTTTAGGCACAGTGAACACTTAGTTTTCGTGATCAAATTGATCTGGTTCCGCGGCATATTTTTGCACTAGCATTTTCTACCGTGCACCCAATTTTCGGAATTTTCGGTTTTTCAAAATTTTCGAATTTTAAATATTTTAATGCTCACGATATGGCTATCATTTAAAAGCTCTTGACAATCTGAATGCGTTTAATAATACAATCATTTCCCAAAATGCGCTAGCTTCCCAAATTCACGAAAACAATATTTTTCCAGATTAAAATGTTTTCCAACACCAACAGTTATGGAGCTGTGGGTCTTGACCCGAAAGGTCTTGACCCGAAAGGTCTTGACCAGCTGAACACCCTTTATAATGCAACTAGATCCCAGAATGCACCCTATTTCCGGAATTCACAAAAACTTTCATTTATGAATAGTGAACTCGAGAAATTGGTTCATTTTCAGGTATTGGTTCCAGCTCATAATTGGCTTTTACCTAATACCCTATCATTCAAGTGCACATGCAAAAATATGCACCTGGAACAGCTCTATTCGATTATGGATAAAATTTTGAATTAACATTTTTAAGGAGAAATTAAAATTTTTGATAAATTAAATAACTAATATTAAATATTAAATATTTTCCATGGTTTAATCCCGAGATGATGGTTGTTCTAAATCTCCAGTTCAGGACGATTCTAAAAAATATATATTGTTGGGGTTAGCTCTGAAGGCATATTTCGCAATAAATGACACCGAAGTTTGCACAATTTTGGCCTTACAATATCATATACAAAAGTGCGTCCGGTGGATTTTGTAAACTTTCCACTTCAGAGCAAACGCACTTAGGCAATAAATTTCCTTTCAATTTCAGACAACCTTCCTATTAGTTGAGAACTTTTAATCATATCCTAATAAGTCACTCTCAGTAGTCAGCAGTACTGAATTTAAAACTGAACAGAGCGGAACGGACTGTCCAAAAATTAATTAGCAGGAAATATTAGATAACAATTCCATATGACTTTTTATACATTTAAAAATTTATCTATCCAAAGAGAGAACATAAAACAAAAACGTAAACAACAGAAAATTTTAACATTTGCCCAAAATTCGGATAAGATTTTGATTTCGAAAAATACTGCAATTTTGTAAAAAAATCGGTACAAATTTTCAAAATTTGCCTCATTTGCCGGATCGGCGATCCGGAAAAATCAAGGCGATCCGATCCGGCCGATCCGATCCGAAAATTTGTCGATCCGATCCGATCCGATCCGACCCCGGATCGGTCGATCCGATCCGATCCGCCGATCCGATCCACATCACTACATCCTAGCATAAAGATAAAGAACGCTATGACTAACGAAATTACGTAATTTTCACAGAAGTTGCGGCTGTTGAGTACATTAATTGCAGCAAATCGAGACTCATGTGGTTAACCACCGTAAGACCTTAAGTTAACTTCCACCCGTGTGTTACATAGATTATACAATCCCAAAATTTCAACTCATTAATTGCATCCAACAGAATAAGCTTATGAAAGCAAATTACCTATGTGACGCTATCACGGCAAAATTTGAACACCGTACTGCACAAAAATCAATGAGAAGTAGAGTCTGTATGCATAAGGCAACACCAACGTCTGAAGTACTCTATAGAACGGTACAGTGCGTGCAGCATTCCTTCACCTTTAAACTAGCTTGAAGCAAGCCTAATAGAGGCAAAACACTAGCTAGCAGTTCGAAATTGTTAACTCGTAGCTTCTGTCCTGCATGTAAATCAATTTACAGGGACAAATTAGCTGAAATACGGCCCATTGTTCTTGTGAACCAGAGACGGTCAACCAACAGACACTAGTTTACGTTATGTATTTGTAGCATTTTGCAGCAACAAGATTTCGAAGCACCGCATTAGTTTAACCAAGAGTTAACCCAAAGATCGCTTGATTTCAAGAAGGGTGGATAATCGACTTCCCATAAAACCAGGAAGCGTTTTAAAACACAAATGCTCAAAAGAAATTATTAAACGCACTGTAAAATGTAACGAAGTTTTACTAAACTCAATCTTTACAAAACAGTTACATAGAACCAAGAAAATTATACTGATAAGTACAGGAACAAAGGACAGATAAAAATGGGTGTCTGACTACAGAACTCAAGCTCTTACAGGATTCAATAAAGCAAATGCAAGAAATAAAATTTAGATTTAGATTTTTAAACCAAACTACACACATTTCCCATTCCATTTGATAGGTCCGTGTCCATCGGATTTCTCACGAAGGTGGTTCGAAGCCACCCGGGGTTACTGAATATTTAGAACGTAAAAACAAATTAGTTTTTGTTAAATTGCATTGCTGTTAAGAAACAATAAATATATAACGGCAAATCCCATTAAATCAAACATTATCGTGCCGATGACGAAACAGTATGATGAAATTAAAGAAACTATCACAAGACTGTACAGCCAAAAATGGTTGGTTTTGAGTATGGTGACTCAGTATGGTGAGTATGGTGACAAAAATATGGTTACTGCTGTGGGTAGAAAAAACATATGCCAGCCAGCCAGCCAACTGCAACTAAAAATATTCTCAGACAGCAGATATGCTACCTTACTTTTAACTTATTATAACAAACAATGGGGATTTGAATTTAAATGTTCTAAAATGTTTTAAAGTAATTGTACTTGACATTTCACGGGACTTCAAAAAGAGGGAGGGGTAAGCCCACGTATAAACATTGCCAAATATTTAGAGAAAATTAGGCATTTTAAGGTACAAACACAAAAAATAGCTTTTCAAGCTAAAAATGAGCTTATAAGGCCTTGTAAAATTAAGAAATTTTGAAAATTTGACCTAGAAAACTTAGTTTTTGACACTTTTGGACGACCGCCAAGCAAGTGGGTGACAGCTTGTCGCAGAGAGGAAAGTAGGGGATATCGAAAAGTGGGGGGCATCCGAAACTTTGGCTCCCCACTAAAAATGCCAGTCAACCTGGAAACCACATAACCGAATGATCACGTATTAAGCACAACAAACAAGAGTTCACCAAAAACATAAATTAGCTAAATTTCAGTTTGGACACAATGCTCTTCACATGATTCACAAAACTGGAATAGTCATCGGCGTGGTCCAAGATTAGCTGATGCACTCGACTCATGTAACCGTCAATGGTTGCAGCCGTAGGTGAATCATGACTGCCTGAAAATAGAAACAATGAACACACATAGTGGTAACATAAATAAATCTAAGGCACAAGCTTATCCAGGTTTTACAGTTCCAGCCGCGAGCAGAAGAAGCGGGTCGCCTCGATGCGCGTATGTAAGGGTCTGCATGCGTTTGTGAGCTCGAATGGCAACAATGAGATTATAAACAGCGAAAACGGCACACTACAGGCGGTCGTGTTGGTGTTCACGACGCTGATAAGATGAACGTACCTTTAAGCTAAAACTAAAGTAACAATTTCGTAAGAAAAGTCTAGTATGAAAAGTAGACTATCCAAATCAATGGAAATAAGTCCGCTTGACAACAAAGAGTATTCTGGCGAAAGAAATCCAGTTAGATTCATACCATCAGGCAAGGGCATATTAGCAAAGGAATTAGCAAGGAGGTGCCTCATTTGACCCAGTTGAGCCCGAAGGGTTTCATTGTCCTCACGTTTCAGGCGTGTTTCATGCTCCAGACTTTGAACAGACTCACGAACCCTACTAAGCTGAGACTGCAAGGCGGACAGTTCTTCCTCCAGGGCTGTGGCCTGCCTTCTCAGACTACGCAGTTCCAGATCACGTTCTAAAGAACAGAAGTTATTTCTACTTTACAACACAAAGCAAGCAAATTGCAATCGAACAGAAAGAACCACTGACTGCGTGAATATTCTATGACAAAAAGTCTGTACCTCAACTCTCACCTAAACACAGTCAACCAAGCCAACATGGCAGTATTTTGGCACCAGCGGAATACTGCATCAGTGACATAAATACTAATAAAATGTTTAATACGTACTAACTGTAAAACGTTAAATGCGTACAGAATGGGTGTTCCAATAGCGGATCCCTGAATACACAAATTAGATAATGCTAAACACACGCAATAGCATTCAGAGTGAGAAAAGAAATATACCTCGATTATGCTTAAGAAACTCTTTCGTAAAAATAGGTATACGACCGTCACCAGTTGCAACTGCATTAGAAGCCTACAAATAAACAGTACATAAGCATGTGAAATGACAAATGCAAACGCAAACAGTACACAGATGCAATCTTATCTTTGAAACATCACATCAGCATAACTCTAAAACAAAATTTTAGCCATAAAAACTATATACTCTTTTTTGCAACAAAGATTCTCTGAGAAAGGTTCGTAGATAAGTGTGATCTAAAAATTTATGCAACAAACCTAGCATTATTTTAAACTAAAGCTGAATTATGCAGTGCATTGCATTTGACTAACCGTTTCATCACGTGTCCCTGCATTTTCATTACCACCCGTATTTGCTGTGAGCCTGGACTCAGAAGCACCATTGGCAGCACTGCCGTGAAGCTTTAGTTGTTTCCTTGATTTTTCTTCTGCAGAAAAAACAACAACCCTGATAATATAACAATCAGAGATGAAACAGTACAATAGAAAATTCAATATTCCATTTCAGTTTTGTGTAGCCAAATTTAAATATTCTTATCTTATGTAATCTATCATCCTGCCAAAGCAGAAACAAGATCAAAACGTAATACCGACGAATAATTTTTAGCTATCGGAGAATACACTCGAAGCTTCCCACACGGCGTGCGTATAAGCTAATGAAACAAAGCTAAGGTGTGCAATACGTAATGAATACTTAAAAACTATACCCTTCAGCTTGGCTTGAACTTCTTGATAGGCAGCAGACTGCTTATATTTCTCCATTTCGACCCTCCACTCTTCTCGTTGCAGAGCAGCTCTTTCAAGATAACTCTAAAATACATGAACACATTTTTATTAAAACGGAATGATAAAGAAAAACCTACACCGAAATTTCTTGTGTGAGGCTTAAGCAAACACATAAAAGCTAATTTCTAGAAGTTCAAGATAAAGCGGAGTGGATAAATAAATGTATATACGTATATATATGTTAATAATGTTAGCACTAAACATTTTCATCTAACACTTAGCAAGCACTTCAAAGCTTCTTACTGACTAGAAGTTTAAGGCAAAGCAGAATGAAATTTTAACCTTGCGTTCGTCAAGACTCATGTCCCGCCACATTTGGCCCAACAGTTTGGTGACTTCGGTGGCATGCAGGTTCTGGTGCGCCGTTGCCACTTCAAATCGCTTTTCTGCACAGAAAATAACAAATCCACTGGCAGCTCGTTTTGGAGCGTTTGGATCCAGAAATCGCTTTCGCTTTCGGCCAAGCTGACCACCACAGTTTGAACCCTAAATAAATATTGTACTGCACTATAGCTTTAGAAATTTGCAGTTGCTCGCAACTCCTACGTACGAATACGCGATGTCCTATTGGAAATTGCATATGCGATTCTTAAAAATTCTTTAACAAATGTAAATAATGATTTCTGCGAACTCAGCAAAGCATCAAATCAAAAATTTCAAAAACCAAACAGCATGACGACAGAACCAGATTAGGCTTCCTTACGAGACTAACAGTGATGTAAGAAATGAAATTGTCATTTCAGCACCTGAAACTCGAAAAAGTCGGACCTCGGGTGGGACTTGAACCCACGACTTCAAGATTAACGCTCTGACGCTCTGCCAACTGAGCTACCGAGGCTACAGTCGTACCAAGCTAGACGGAGTTCGTATCCAAACTGAAGTGACAATGAAATTAATAATGCTATATAGATTATGCATCATTTGCTTTATATATACATATTATAGTAATGTCCGTTTACCTTTTTTGGCTTTAAGGATGCATCCTTATCTTGGTTGGAACTGGAAGCTTCTTGTTCCATAACGTATTTAAAATTGAACTATGTAATTTGTATATTACGTATATCCTAAAATATCAGTTAAATTAAATAGCACCGCAAACCAGGGATTTTCTAAGTTATACCTGCGCTTTGTATAATATCTTGCATATAATAATACCGCAGGATTACCAATGAAGACACAAAGAGGTGAAATAACATCTATCCATAGGTTTTTATCTATTCTTGATTGCTTTTTGATTTTGCTCGCTACGCTTTGGTTTCTTGGCTCGTTATGAGTAACCCAATGGATGGAAATTCAAATTCAAGTTTACAGTTTGAACATATATTACGAGTTTTTGGAGGAAGGCTTAAATATCTACCTTCTGATTCCTACGCGTTCCTTTTTTCTCTAGACGATAAGAACAATCGCTACATATAACTAAGCTAAAACGTGCTTGAAAATTCAGTTTTAGCACCAAAATTTTACACTCAAACATACCGGGGAGCCCGGAGTTTTTGCAAACCTTAAAAGTTGGCATTTCCTGTACATCTTATTATGAGTGATGAAAAGGGATAGAGTGGGAGAACCACAGAAATCAGTGCGGTACAAATTTTGACCGTTTACAGCAGATTAGCCAATGGAGTAAAGGTGCATTCATAGTCGCGAACGCAGAGAGACGCGCGTCGAAGTGAATAGTCGTGCGTAGACGCGCGTCGACGCCTCAGATTGTAACACGCCGTTTTAACCGTTTATTGAACATTGTAGCGTATTCATGTTCACGAATGCATGTAGATCGCCACGTACGCGCGTCTGCTTGCGTCTAAACTGTTGAATGCACCTGGAACTCCAACAATGCATAAGGATTTTAGAATCGTCAGAACCAGAGATTTCGAAAATCCGGAATCTGCTCATTTACGGAAAAGCAAAAATGGCCGCTCTTCGCCGCATCTTTAAGCATCGAAATTTCGTTTCCACACTTAATAGAGAGAGTTGGTCCAACTGCATATTTTTAATTCCCGCGTTTTCAATTTTAAAAATGCACCCAAATCCCTCGATTTTGGGGGGGGAAGAAAATTCTTCAAAAAATGCCTCAAAATAGCATTTTTTTGCCGTTGAGCTGAAAAATTAACTATTT
>JASAND010023912.1:0-13754 GCA_030248195.1 Trissonchulus latispiculum
TTACATGACCTAGCCAAAAGCACCGTTCTTGCACTACAAATGAAGCCGTTACAGTTTCGAGCGTTCGTAAAGGTCAATTTGCTGCTTGTCAGTTAAATACTCAACCTTCTTTACAAATGCTCAGTCTTATTGCAAAAGCAGACTGTCAGAGTAGCAAGCAGCAATTTCAGTTACAGGACTTGCTTAATTGGTGGAATGGGAAATCGCTCAATCTCCGACTTTCGGTTATAGTCTCCGTCAATTCGCTGTACTGTTGTTATATAGTTGAGCAATTGCAATTATCAAAAGTGTCTAAACAAGCTTTCGCTCTGAACGAAATGCAGGATTTGATGCTCTTTCCAGTCATAAGTGCTATGCCACATTCAAACTAATTAGCAGACAGTTTGGCTTGCCCTAGCCAAAAGACATGCCCTAGCCAAAACGCCATAGCCAAAATATCATCTCCGTGATTTCAGCAAAGTGAATTTCAATTCTGTTTCTCACAAAAAAACAGTTTCGTTCTCACCAATAATAGAGGGCAGTTTGGTGATTAACCGAATTGCCAGTTTAGCCAGTCTGTAAAATATGTTCGGTTATTAGGACAGGAAATTGCAGATTTCCTGTCCGCTGGATGTAATCATAGTCAAATTGTGCAAAATATAACTCCAGGTTCGCAGTCATGTTCAGATGTTTAACAGTCCAAAAAAGGTGAAAATAGTCGGAAAATAAAGTACAAAAATTATGTTTGAGTCGTGAATCGAACCCGGGTTATTCAGGCCTAAGCCCGATGCTCTAACCACTGAGCCCCTCAAACATGACATTGAACTGGGTAAAGTAGCTTATGTGCTGAAGTCTTTTGCAACCACTGTGTACATGTAAAGAACAAAGTACACCGCATGTATATACAAATTTTCGCATATGTAGGTTTAGACTTTAAGCACGATTTCTCACTTTCTACTGGGCGGTTTGAGTTATTTTCAAAAGGAAAATGTACAGTTTTTCACGCTCTACAAAACGATGTAACTTCTATCACAATTAACTAATTTTAACTAATTAACACGGAGAAGTTAACGTTAACACAGGAAGTGTTAAGCCTGCGCAATTGTGCAAATTGCGCACTGTTCTATAAAACTTCAATTAACTATCTCTCATTAAATATTGAACATTTTTTGGTGCTGTAAGCGCAAAAAATGTTCAGTTTCTCGAGCTCTACAAATTTCTCCTGTTCTTTAAGTAATAAATGAAGTGTCCTAGTACGTAGACGATAATAACAAGTGTGATTGTGTAGATACATAATTGTTAGCTTAATTAGTTTGCGAACCATCGAATAACCATCTTCCAATACTAAAACTGTCCACAAGTTTGATGTTTTAAAGGTATTCAGCATCGCCAATCGGCCACAGGAAACAAACCGGTTTCCCTTGACAAAACAGTGAAATTTGGCCCAAGATCAGGCCACAACATGGAATATGCGAAAGTATTTCATCTTCTGTAAAGTTTCTGTAAAGTAAAGCTTCTGTAAAGTATCATGTTCAGTCCAAATAACCATTTTTAACCCAAACTGACCCGAAGGGTCAGGATAATGCAAGTAAATCAATTAATTTTGTCAAAACATGGCTCAAAGCTAAGAAGTATTCAACTTTTGTGCAACTTCAAGTCTGTTCGCCAACACCAGGATTCAAATGGGCCCAAAAGGCACAATTTGGGCCCAGACAGCCACTTGAGTGAGTAATGATTGCTGGGTCGATTCCCGCACCTTTATAATGTACTAATGGGTTTTAACCCATTTGATTCAGGTGCGGAGACGATCGCTACGATGCCCAGCTAAATCTGTACGTCAGTGGATGCGACTGCTATATCCTTGGCTCCTATTGGAAGATTACTTGAAATTATTGGTACTGATTAGATATTGGAAGGAATATTGGTGCAAAGAATTGCCGAGGTACAGATTGAGGCGAAAACAGCCACCGGGAGATTCACCTGATCAAATTGGGGACTGAAATTTAACGGAAACTTGTACTGAACCTTTATTTCAACTTTGGAAACCTTGGTTGATAGTAGTAGTAGCTGGAAACAAAAGACTAAAAGAAGAGATTAAATTGTCAACTGTATACTAACTCCATAACCGTACCAGGAAACCCCCAACCGGACCGACCCCTGCATTGTCCCCCCCAGGTGACCGAATAGCATCCGAAAGTGCTATTGTTACTGGCATTTCGGGCTCACCCATGGACCGGAATCTTGTACTACTAACCCTATTAATTTAGCACTTGTAATTAATTTATGACTTAATTAGTGTAGTTACCTCTGCTATAAAGGGCGGATCAAGAGATAAATAACACGAACACAAGCATATAGGGAACACACAGAGTTTTAGTGATAGGTGCAACTGTTAGTTAGTTAGTTAGTCAGTTGATCAGAAGAGGAAGAAAGAAAGAATTAGTCGAGTTGAGTGAAAGAGTCAAAACCTTGTCCCTATCAACAATCATTAACTTGGGTAAATCGAGTGCTGGCAACTCTGGCAAACGCTGTAAACTGTTTGCCTGTAATATCTGTATTGTGTAACCTGTCCAGTGTTCATAACACCCTGCTATACTGTACGTAGCTTGTTAGTCCCTGTACGCATTATCATCATAATTATAACTGTTGTCATTGTTATCATTGTTAATAAACTGCAGTGCCCTGTAGGCAGTCTCCTGAACTAAGGCACATAATCCTGATCACAACATTGGAGCCAGCCCTGACCCCTGAACAAGTAAGTGACTAGTAATCCGACCCCTTGGATCCTACAAAGACATCATCGTTGATCCGGGATCTTGATTTGTCAATCAAGGTTTATCAACTAGAGTTCATTGTTACTGAACCGGATTGTCCTCTGGAAAGCAAGTGTCGACCCCGCTTGCTGACGACATCAACGGAGCCTGACCCCTACCTAAACGAACTCACGATCAAGACCCCACCCAGGTTGGCTGCAGGGAATTCTCAGTTTTGGACACACCACCTTCTGAGAATCCGGTGCCTAAGTTTATCATTACCGATAAACGCGCTGACCTTCCGTGCTTTGAAGTGGTTGTTACCCCCAAGCCTGCGTCTTGCCAGTGAGGACCCATTTCCATCCATTCCAGTGAAGATATCTGCTCAGTAACCTCATGGAGACGGGCCTACTCTTAAGCCTTCGAAGCAATCAAATTTCCCCTGAATCCTGTTGTGAAACGACGGCCAGGACTGATTTGCAGGTTTTGCCCTATGGAGATCCCCTTCACCTCGTGGTCTGGGTCCACGTCGTTATGATTATGCTGGTCCTAACACCCTATCTGCTTTGTATAAGCAGGTATGCTTATCGTCTGATCATCTCTCCCGTGATGCACCCATGCAAAACAAAAAGTTTTGTCCCTCCTGCGCAATTGCCCTTCCAGTCCCAAACTTGCAATCAGTTGCCGTTCAGACTATGGAATTCAGTGGTAGCAGCATAGATTCAAATGATTTGAATGATTTGGCTTCTCAAGAACTGGAGTCGCTCACAAATGAAGACTTACCCAACGACCCAACAGAAGCCTTGGTGGGCAAGGCAAACAAGTTCCATCTGAAAACTCATGAGCATCCTGAGATAATTCGCCTTAAGGAAGAATCTTCTCCTGCATTTGATGAAGAGAGAGTCAAGCCACAGGAGGCATCTGTGCCCCCGATCTTCCAGTCTTACCTGCCATCTCGGCTCATTGACATGCAGGCTGCCACAAGATTTGGACAACGAGTGTTGGGCCGATTTAGAAGCTTTGCGACGGAAATAATTCGTCTTAGGGTCAAGCCACAAGAAGCACCTGTTCTTCCGATCTTCCAGTCCTACCTGCCATCTCGGCCCATTGATATGCAGGCTGTCAGAAGGTTTGGACAACGAGTGTTGGACCGATTTGGAAGTTCTGCGACTGAAGAGGAACTCGAAAAGCATCTGACTAGTGACATTCTTATGTCCCCAAAGAGCCCCTCTCACTCAACAAAGTTGGAATTTTTGGAGTTGCAGACCTTAACAGGCCCAATCCATCAATCATGACTAAGGAAGAGATGGGAAGAACAATCAAAGGAATGAGATGGGAAGAAAACAAAGTCGGGAAAAAGATAATCAAGAAGTAGTGGACTTGGAGGGAGAAGATGAGTATAATTGGGAAGGGTGGAAAGTTGGGAAAATGTTTAAAAGGATAGGGGAAGAGAAGAGTGAGAAGGGTGGTGGAAATTGATATGGATGAGGATATAAACCACCATTGAAAAAGATACTGAAATGGAAATTTTTGAGAAAAGGTAGGAGAGAAAGGAGAAGGCTAAAAGAAAAGCTGTTTTTTGTGAAATAATATGAGGAAGAAGAAGTTGGAGTGTAAAGAAAAGAGTTTAGTAGAAAAATGTGGAAAAGCCTTCCCTGTTGTTTGAGGAATAAATGAAAGTGGAATTATGGAGTATATTTATATGAAAGTGAGAGGGAGGAGAAAAAAGAGGGGAAAGTAAGAAGTTGAGATGTATGGAAAGTAAAGAGAAATAAAAGGAGATACAGAGAGTGGAATTGGATGAGGTACTGTCGAAAAGAAATAGATGAAATGATGGTATGGGGAATTGTAAGATAGGAAAGAAAAAAGATAAGAGAAGAAGGGAATTGAAGAGGAGAAAGATTGATCTGGTGAATAGAAGTGAGTTTTGAAAAGTAGTGAGATTTGTAAGGAAGAGAGATGGATGAGAAAGATTTATGAATGTGAATAGTAGAGGAGGAGAATGTTAGTTTAAGAATGAGAGAGAAGTGGAGGGAAGGATGTTGGGAAAAGTTGGAATGTTTAGGAAAAGGAAAAAGAAGATGGAGGGGAAGGAGTTGGAGAGGGGTGAATGTTTCGGAAAGAATGGAAAGGGAAAAATGTGAATAGTTGTGAAGAGTATTGTTGGAGGGAAAAGGTTGGAGATAAAGTGGATTGAGAAAAAAAATGAATATAAAGGAATAAGAGAGTTATGGAGAGAAAATGTATGAATAAATAAGTCGGATAAAGAGAATATTTGGAATGAGTAGAAAGTGGAAGTGAGAATGGTGGAATATAAATAGGGGAGGAGATTTGGAAATTTTGTGGAATGGGAGATGAAAGAATAAGGAGATGTTATAGGGGATGTATGTAATGTTGGTATAGGATGGAAAAATTAGATGGATGATTTATGAGGGAAAGGTGGGATATATGGATGAATATGAGAATTGAAAAGTGGATTAAGGAAAAAAATGAAAAGATGGTGTAATTGGTTGATATGTGGGTGGTTGTAGATGAGAAAGTAAAAGGAGAAAAAGAGAAGAGTGAGTATGATTGGGAAGGGGTGATATGTATGTGGAGGGGGAAAAGAAAAGTGTGAGAGGTGGAGAATGGAAAGATAGGAGAGTATAAGAGGATAAAAAGGTGGAATATAAGTATAAAATATAAGGTGGTAGAAAGTAATAAATAGAGGGGAGTATGGAAAGACTTATAAGTGGTGTTGAAAGAATATGTTGGATTATAATTTGATAGATAGAGTAAGTAGAAAGATATTATGGGGAGAGATAAGAAATAATTTATGTTTAGATATGGGGATTATTGGGAAATGAGAGGAAGAATAGGGTATAGGGAAAGGAGTGGGGAAGAGTGGAAATTAAAATGAAAGTTAAAAAATGTTTAGGTTAGAAAGGATGGGTTATTTTATAGAATTGTTTTGAGAGGGAGTGGTAATATGAATGATGAAGTAATGAATGTATAAAAGAAGTGTATATGTGAGATGAAGGTGGTTGGTATAAAAAATATTATTGGTGGTAGTATAGGATGATTGATAAATTTGTGAATAGTTGTATAAGATAGATTAAAAGAGATATTATTTGAGTAGAGGATTTTTAATTATATAAGGTTAAAAATTTAGTAGTATTTATATGTTAGTTTATGGAGTGAATAATGATAATTTAAAGTTAAGGATATGATATTGTATGGTTGTATGAATGGGTTTGTAATAGAGGTTTGTAGAAATATAATTTTAAATGTAGGATAATAGTGAATAATATTGTAGGATAATAATAGTTTGAATGAAAGTTTGAAATTAATAGAAGAAATATTTTATTAGAATGTTTGTGTATAGTAGGTTATAAAATTTAATTATAAGAGGAATAATAATTAAGTATAAATTAATTATAAAGTGTAAATATAGGGTAGTATAATGGGGGATAAATAATTTCGGGTGGGGGGGGGGGGGGGGGGGGGGGAGGATGGAGTAGTAAAGTTGAAATTTATTTTTTTTATGAAATAAGTAAGTTGATAAGTTATAAATTGTAATGAGGGGTGGGTGGGGAATTGAATAATAAGTAATATTAATATTAAGGAAGGAATAAGTAATGGAAGATATGGGTAGGTGTGAAAATGGGTAAAATTAGTAATTATAAGGTGGGGGAAAATATATATGTGGTGGGATGTGTGGGTTGATGGTGTGGGAATTGAAGTTGAAAAAGTGAATATTTTATGATGTTTGAAAAATATGTATGTGGGTAGTGGGTAAAAATGGTTATTGGATGAATGATATTAAAATTTATTTAAAATTTAAATATATTGATGTGTGTGGTTTTGTTTCCTGTGGCCGATTGGCGATGCTGAATACCTTTAAAACATCAAACTTGTGGACAGTTTTAGTATTGGAAGATGGTTATTCGATGGTTCGCAAACTAATTAAGCTAACAATTATGTATCTACACAATCACACTTGTTATTATCGTCTACGTACTAGGACACTTCATTTATTACTTAAAGAACAGGAGAAATTTGTAGAGCTCGAGAAACTGAACATTTTTTGCGCTTACAGCACCAAAAAATGTTCAATATTTAATGAGAGATAGTTAATTGAAGTTTTATAGAACAGTGCGCAATTTGCACAATTGCGCAGGCTTAACACTTCCTGTGTTAACGTTAACTTCTCCGTGTTAATTAGTTAAAATTAGTTAATTGTGATAGAAGTTACATCGTTTTGTAGAGCGTGAAAAACTGTACATTTTCCTTTTGAAAATAACTCAAACCGCCCAGTAGAAAGTGAGAAATCGTGCTTAAAGTCTAAACCTACATATGCGAAAATTTGTATATACATGCGGTGTACTTTGTTCTTTACATGTACACAGTGGTTGCAAAAGACTTCAGCACATAAGCTACTTTACCCAGTTCAATGTCATGTTTGAGGGGCTCAGTGGTTAGAGCATCGGGCTTAGGCCTGAATAACCCGGGTTCGATTCACGACTCAAACATAATTTTTGTACTTTATTTTCCGACTATTTTCACCTTTTTTGGACTGTTAAACATCTGAACATGACTGCGAACCTGGAGTTATATTTTGCACAATTTGACTATGATTACATCCAGCGGACAGGAAATCTGCAATTTCCTGTCCTAATAACCGAACATATTTTACAGACTGGCTAAACTGGCAATTCGGTTAATCACCAAACTGCCCTCTATTATTGGTGAGAACGAAACTGTTTTTTTGTGAGAAACAGAATTGAAATTCACTTTGCTGAAATCACGGAGATGATATTTTGGCTATGGCGTTTTGGCTAGGGCATGTCTTTTGGCTAGGGCAAGCCAAACTGTCTGCTAATTAGTTTGAATGTGGCATAGCACTTATGACTGGAAAGAGCATCAAATCCTGCATTTCGTTCAGAGCGAAAGCTTGTTTAGACACTTTTGATAATTGCAATTGCTCAACTATATAACAACAGTACAGCGAATTGACGGAGACTATAACCGAAAGTCGGAGATTGAGCGATTTCCCATTCCACCAATTAAGCAAGTCCTGTAACTGAAATTGCTGCTTGCTACTCTGACAGTCTGCTTTTGCAATAAGACTGAGCATTTGTAAAGAAGGTTGAGTATTTAACTGACAAGCAGCAAATTGACCTTTACGAACGCTCGAAACTGTAACGGCTTCATTTGTAGTGCAAGAACGGTGCTTTTGGCTAGGTCATGTAAAAATCGTACATTTAGGCAATTTGGGAACTACCTGGAATTTTTAGCAGGATTATTTGCTGTTCCTGTATGAGGTGTGGACCAAGAAATCGCTCTGTCAATTTGGAATTCACGATCATTTGACCAAGTTCATTAATTACAGTGATTTGATGCTTTCTATTTGCACTTTCTAAGCGAGGCGTGGCGACCCTCACAATTACTACATACTGTATAGCATTGTTTGGTATAACCGGCAGTATGATGTTCTGATCCAGCATTGGCATAAGGCGACTTGCAACCCCGGTACAACTGTTAGCTTCTTTGTAATTATTAATAACCGATTGAGCTCAATGCCCAAAAAGCTAGGTTTTCAACGTGAGAAAAATCACAGTTTCCATTTTCTAGTAATTTCTCTTTCCTTGTCTGAGCCAGAGACTAAGGATAATTTTAACAACTGAACGTGAACAATACGGATTTACGCTTTCAAAAACGGTTGGAGCATCACATTTCTTGTATCTATCTGCTCCAGCTTCTAATCCGAATACTGACGATTTCGAGCCGTTTTGACTTCTCAACCAGATTTACCTTATTGCTAATTTATGCGTCAATGGGGCATCGCTAGTCCCCGCCGATGTTTTACAGTACGAACAATGCCATTACAGAACTGTTTGGAATCTGCCCTGCCTAGCTTATGACTAGGTCTAATCTCTCAACTAAAATTAACTGAAACTAACTGGCTAATGTTACTTGTACATACGAACCTCCTTCAGCTACTGCAACTTTTCGGACTTTGTTGCAATTTGCCTGTTCTCAAAAGCGAGACACCTACACAGGCAATTGGGTCCTCCAATACACGCTATGTATCCTAATTAGTGACTAATTGCTTAGCTATTTGTTGGAACTAAACACGCATACACGCACTCTCACACACACACTCACTCTCACGCACACACACACACACATTAACTGCTAACTATCCTAATAACGTTATTAACTATTTTATTGTATGCGTATTATTACATTTCCAGTTAGGACTTTGTTATAACTAGTTAGTTCTGCAAGTTTGAATTTGGTTCTTTTAACGCGGCGAATTTTGTAAAAGAAATTTGCAATTGGTTGTGTGTAATTTTTGAGGAAATTTTAATGAGCCACCAGTGAATAATAATTGCTGGACAATTATTACCACAAAACAACTTGCTAAGGACAGCATACTAAATAACAGTTAACCTTTGGGGGAAGTTGGTCATTCCCCGGGAAAGTGCTTAATAATAAGGCATTAAATCAACTTCTAGCTTTTAGGACAGGATAATTAAAATCAGCTTAATTTTTTGAGACCTATAAATTTGAGAACCGACTGAGAGCATTAAATGATAATAGAAATAATAAATAAAAACATCATAAAACAGCATTTTCGAATTCTGTAGCGCCTCTTTAACAAGAATGACCGGCAACACCGAGTTGCCGGCTGTGGGGAAATGATTTCTAGTAATTAGCTCGGTTATCAATTATGGTCGTGATTAACGACTCTTTAGCTCAAACTCAAGGAGGGGTCCCCACTTAATATTCCCAATTCTACATAAAATCATCATTCCTGGCCAAAAGACCCCAAAATACTGAATAAAAAATAGGGCTCAAAGGCCCGAAAAACTCATATAAACATGGCCTATAGGCCCCATAAAATATCAAAAATATGGCCCAAGGGCCCCCATTGAATAACAATTAAAAATGGCCCTAAGGCCTCCAACAAATAAAGAAAAATTTGGCCAAAAGGCCTGAATATCATCAAAAATTGGCCGGGCACAACACACCCATTTGGCCCCTGAAACGTAGTGTTCGAGTTAAAAAATCTCAATTTCTTTTCTCTGACCAGTGTGGGTCAGAGAAAAGTCCCTAAGCGTCCTAAACAGGGGGAGTGCACTTTAACCCCCATGCAGGTAACAACTGCACTGGAGAGCGCACTAAAGGGGAGGGGAAAGCAACCTCTCTCGGCTGCAACTCAACGAATACTGACTGAAATTCAAAATTTTGGGCCGAGCTGGCAGTTTTGCTGACAGCTCGGTGACAGGTCATTAAAGAGTCTGGGGGCGGACTTTTGCTTTGATTTTAAGGCAAAGCTTCTGGAAGGTTCTGGAAGCTTCCCGGAGCTTGCCACCTTTTCCACGTGGGGCGCAGCGGCGGACTGAGCCAGCTGGCCATTGAGGGTCCAAATTAATGAGATTTGGAATTTATGGCCCTCCAACTGACCCTTTTTTGATGTATATCGGGTCCTAAAACTTAGCAGAAATATGGGAAATTTTCTTTAACACATAAACGCAACCAAAGGGACAATTTTATAAAATTTTAGAACTTTAACCAATTATTGCGCGAATTGCGTAATTTTCGGGAAGTTACAAATTACATAATTAATACCCATATATGTACGTACGTTCACCTACCTACTTTTTATTATGTTTTATTATTAGTAAAGGGCAACGGCCCCCTTCTTGGCATGACTTGGGCCAAAAGACACGTTGATTTTCCTTTTCCTCCTTGTTGGCTTTGTCTTCGGCCAAAGCTCAAGGGGAAGACAACTGTTGGGCCCTAATAGAAAGAGGCCTAGAAGAATGGAGAAGAAGAAAAGAAAAGAAAAGGTTTGACTTAAGTCAAGCCAAAAGGAAAAACCTTTTAGAACACTCTTTTTTTTGGGAAACAAAAACGTAATCTTAATAAAAACATTTTCACTTATAACTTTCTCAATTTTGGGAGTTGAAAAGTCGGGTTTGGGTTTTTGAAATCAGCGTCGAATTCTCTTTCATATAAGCCCAAGTCATGTTTCGGATCAAAATTGTCAAAATTAACTAATTAACACCTAATTAATAATAATTATCATTAATTAACCCTATTTAACTACGTACTTAGCTATTTAATACCTAGAATCGAACCATCTTCCAATATTCGTCATTTTTAGTGTGAATTTCCACGTTATGGGTAATTTTGTGACCAATTTTCAGCGCGGTAGGCGTGTAATTGCCTATTACAAGTCAATGACTTCCTGCTAATTCATGTTTAGTCAATGGAAAACGTATAAAGTGGTGAAGAAGGGCCATTCTTGGCTCAGTTATGAGTGACATCTCATTAATACGCTTAAGACTAGTCGAATTGTTGATGTTTTCCTTCGTGGGGAGTAACAACTCACTAATTTTCTTCAAAATTCTTTAAGTTTCATCAAGACACTGCTGTTTAAGATCGAGTGGAGTGACAACTCCGGTTATTAGGGAATAGGTGACCGAATTCACCCTTCGTTTACAACTTCTAGATTAGTATTGTTAGTAATTTAAACGATATTTAAGCTTAATTACACTTGAAATCGTCAATGCTACTAAGATTTCTAACCTAATTGAGTGCAAACCTTGGTCCCTACTTAAGAATTTCCCTTAACGTTGAGTGCTAGACAACTCTGGCTTGGCAAACACAGAACAATTTACACAATTATTGCTCGGACATTGTTTAATAACTACATTCAACATTTAATGACTGCTGATCTTCTTTCAAAATCCATGGCGTAAGGGTTCCTCTTTGCAGATTCGCTGGTTTTGGCTACTTTTTGGTCATTTTTAATAGATTTTAGCTTTAAATTTTACTAATTTCATTACATATTATATAAGTAAATGTTTGTTTATAATTGTGGAAAAGCGAAACCCCTTGTATTTTTCCAATTTGCAATATTGCTATACTTCGTTCCCTAAGAAAACGTTTCTAATTGTAGTATCTGTAACTTCAATAATCCAAGCTGGAATTAATGATTTACCAAATCTGGTTGGGGCGAAGTTTACTGCATATAATCTGGATGATGCTATGCAAGCTCAACTGACAGACCCAGATAAGCTGGAGGTTTTTATTGGCCATGATACAGTAAGCTTTACAGTTTGCAATCGCTTTAACTAACTCTAGTCTAAATTGAATATACGCTTAAGGTTTTGGATAATTTTTCCTCAAAACTATCAGTTGAAGAGTTTCGCTCCGCAGTAATAAAACCCGACTCACCTAATACGATATTGATTGATTTTGGAAATTTGTTTATTGTAGCTGTTGGTATTAAGAAAAATTGCTAATGTCCTGTTTATGTGTATGTATTTTGACACAAGAATAAAAATGCTCCGATAGAGCATGAAAAATGCAATATGGGTGACATTGGGTTTTAAGCGGACATAGGACTAGGTTTTAAAACGTTAATATGGGAGGGGCAGGTTGTAAATGTCAAGAGGACTAGGTTTAAAGAGCACTAATATGAACCAGCTTCGCTGAACAACCCATATTCGCGAAACTGCCCAGACTGATGCTGACGGAAGTTCTTCCATGAGTGTCCGCGAATATGGGTTGTTCAGCGAAGCTGGTCCATATTAGTGCTTTTTAAACCTAGTCCTCTTGACATTTACAACCTGCCCCTCCCTATATTAACGTTTTAAAACCTAGTCCTATGTCCGCTTAAAACCCAATGTCACCCATATTGCATTTTTCATGCTCTGTCGGAGCATTTTTATTATTGTTCTATTTCATTTTTAAGGTTCTCAGTAAACTTTAAGCAAAATGTTAAAGCTGGGTGAAAGAAACTTTAAATATTCCCTCAGTAATCAACCGAACCCACAGAAGAAAGAAGTTTGAAAAGTACCATTTTCTCCCTTCTCCTCGATTTTGGCAGAAAACCCAAATCCACTACCGATGGCAAGAATAGTTTAGAAAGTCGCAGAAAGTTATCTGTAGCTTATTCTATATACGTATAGGCCATGTTGTACTTCTGCAGTACTCTACGCAGCGCAACCAGATGCAAATTATACTGCCAATGAAGGAAACTTATACGGCACGATTTCTAATGCTCTTCTACAGTTACATGCAAAATTTCAGACGGTCGCAACATATCTGTAGCTAGTAATAGGCCGTGCTGTACTTCAGCAGCACGCTACTGCAGCGCAACCTGATTCAAATTAAACTGCCAATGAAGAAAACATAGAGGGCACGATTTCTAACGCTCTTCTACAGTTACATGCAAAATTTCAGACGGTGGCAACGTTATAGGCCGCGCTGTACTTCTGCAGTACTCTACGCAGCGCAACCAGATGCAAATTATACTGCCAATGAAGGAAACTTATACGGCACGATTTCTAATGCTCTTCTACAGTTACATGCAAAATTTCAGACGGTCGCAACATATCTGTAGCTAGTTATAGGCCGTGCTGTACTTCAACAGCACTCTACTGTAGCGCAACCAGGTGCAAATTAAATTTTCAATGAAGGAAACTTATACGGCACGATTTCTAATGCTATTCTGCGTTTACATGCAAAATTTCAGACGGTTGCAACATATCTGTAGCTGGTAATAGGCCGTGCTGTATACTTCAGCAGCACCCTAGTGCCGCGCAACCACGCAGCGACATCGTAATAGGTAGTGTTGTTTCAGTAGCCGATTTTAGTTTCAGTCGGTAGTTCGAAATAACTTCAGTTTCAGTTTCAGTTTCAGTCGGCGGACCAAAATAGTTTCAGTTTCAGTTTAAGTTTCAGTCGGCAGCGTAAAATAACTTCAGTTTTAGTTTCAGTCGGAGTTTCAGTTTCAGTCTCAGTTCGCTTTAAAAACAACGGTTTCCAGCTCTCTAAGTTTGAGCACAGCAAATAAAGCACAATTTAATGTTTATTCAGCCTCTCTTACAACAATGTGTAATGAAGTTGCTAGGCTCCGGAGTCAAAAATCGCTCTGCTCTCCGGTCTAGTGACAGAAACCGCTCTGCACTTGATTACACGGAAGGTCAGCGCGTCCACTTATGGAAAGTAGACTTAGGCACC
>JASAND010023913.1:0-11387 GCA_030248195.1 Trissonchulus latispiculum
TGGACTGATATTTTATAAATTCTACGTATATTGTAATGGACAACATCACATTGTGATGTCTAATGTAGCAAACAACAACAACAACAACAACATCACATATGTACAATCTTCGACATTTTGTGGTAATATGCAACAGCGGTGTCAGTAAACTGCAGGGCTATATGGTCCATTAATACAGTATACCTGGAACCTGTGGTCTTTTACTGGGGGGCGGTGTGCCCCCACTTTCTTTGGGCTTCCTCTGCCACTTTCCCTAACGTGCCTACAAATTGCCAAATTTTTATGACTTTTGGTCATCATTTTCCATAAGTTTCCATTTTGGTACGTATATACTATATTTTTATCACTTTTTCGCTTAAGGTGATTCCTTTTGGGAACATCAACTTTGAACCCTTATTACTCATTCATTACTTGGTGTTAAGAAATCATTCTTATATCAGAATGGAGCTTATTTAGCATGTTTCTTTTTGATGAATAGTGAATACAATGAACCTAAGTTTAGTTTACGGAAATTATTTTACTGCATTTTCGAAGTAATTTAATTTTCCAGATTTTTGCAAACTACAGTAATTTTTTTCATGAGGCGTCGGCCACATCGCCCGATTCCAATACTAAAAAGCTGGGGACCCTTTTTAATTATCAGGAAATCACTCTTCGTTATGCAGATATTAGTAAAACGTTTGCGCAACCTGGATTTTGCCTACTTTTCCCTACTTTAGCAAGCGGCCACTTTAGCTAGAAAGCAGCAATCGAGGCAACTAAAAAAGGGTCCCTGAGTATTTTGTGTAAAACACGTCTAGTAAGTGGCAACCCTCAAGCTTGCATTGTAAATGCTCCACAATCGCTGGAAAAATTTGGTCATGTTTTTGAAAAACTACATTTTTTATGATAGCAGCTCACGGGATAGCAGTTGGAAGACTACGTATCATGCCTCGGATAATCGGCCTCGACGAGAACTTCAAATCGACACCCTTAATAAAATTTTACGGCTTGCGTAGCTCAAGAAATAGTGGATTATTTGATTTCCGCAAAAATGACGTTTTCAACGCCAAAATAAGAAAATCTGCTATATCTCACAAAAGAGAAGAGCTAGAAAGTTGCTTCCAAAAGCAAAAATGTAGAACTCAACGAAATCTTTCAAATGAGTATAGTCAAAACTATGCAGTTGCTGCTCAACTGTCAGAAATTGGCGAAAACCGTCCTGAACGGAACTCTCGAAATTTTGAAGCGGAATTGCGCGGACGGTGTTACAACACCAAATGAACTGATTTTGGAAAGTTTCATCAAATTTCATCTTACTTTGAGCCAGTGTTTTTTTTGCTCAAAAACGCGTGTAATTACACACTTTTTTCTGGAAAATAGCAAAAAAATTTTGGCGACTGTGTAACGTTACACCAAAATTTTGGACAAATTTTACCAAATGGTCGGAACTTTTTCCAATGCTCATTCATTTGTTTCCACATATTTACCGTTTCTGGGGGGCTTCGCCCCCCAGACCCCCCTTTTGCACCATGTCTTGCATTTTATTTTCGGTATAATTTAATTATATATTGGTTATATGCACATTATATTTGCTATATTTGTTTGTTCTTGTATTAAAAACGCGTACACACCAAAATTTTTCAGCTTATGAAGCAAAATTTAACTGGTTCCTTGCCAAGTTTTGTGCTACAGGAGGCCTTTCGAAAAATTATGCTCCTTCGGTGCACTGGTGTTTTCCTTCGTTCTATCAAGTCAAAACCAATAAATGCAAATCATCGATGTAACTGCTCAATTTTTTAATTTTGTCGATCTGATTTGGTGATGCTCCAAATATTGCTGTAAATAAGATGTTAAAATTTTACTTATAATTTTTTAACGGAATAATTTTGTTAACTATAAAATTGCGAACATGTGTTAAGCAAAACGCGCGTAAATTAGGAATTTTTAGTAGTTACACACTTTTTTCCGAAAAATAGCAAAAAATTTTGGAGAGGTGTGTAACGTTACACATAAGCCGTTGGCGAAAAAAACACTGCTTTGAGCCGTCAACCAACAATATGTGTCCAAAAGGAATCACCACCTTAATTATAGTAGCATAACATGTGGAAAACGGGTCATGTTATATTTATGCTATATTTATAGCCCATTTTATTCGCGCACCCACCGGTGGGAGAGGCGTCCCCCCCCCCACTTATCTTTGCCTAGAAAAACCACAGAAACTCTAAATTACATACATACCAGCTGCAGCATGGTGTCCAGCATTTGCATATTCTCTTGCTGTGCCTTGATTGTATGAGAAAAGAAGGCATAGGTTTTATCTGGAATTAAATCTTCCACAGGAGCTGATTTCACACTCATTATCAGGGAAGCTTCACTCAAATCCTCTTGGACGGTAGCACCAGCAGCAATATAGTCCTAAAAAGAACGAATAAAATTACAGTTACGTAAGTAACTTTTAAATCAGTGTTGTTTATCCTTTTTAACACCACATACTAATAAAATAAATTGATCGATATGCCTCCGTGTTTTCGATTTTAGTAACACCTCCCAAGGCCTCTTTCTTCAAAGTTTCCAACATTTTAGACCGACTGAATAAAGTCTTGAAGCTTAAATGACAGGCATAACAACAACGGTACCTAAGAATCTTTTCGTTATATACTATACATAATGTGCCTAATACCTTGAAACACAATTTCCCATAGTCACGTATCACGTACCTGCAAAGGATAGGCTCTTCTGTTGGACGGCTGAATTAGGACCTTAATTCCTTGTCTGACCAGCCTACGGACATGCTTTGGTGCCAGAGGCGCTCTGCGTTCCCAGGCATTGATGGTCTCCCTTCTGATGGCCAGGACTCGTCCGGCCACCTCCATCTGGCCGCCAACTTTGGCGCCGATGGAGGACGGCCCACCGCTCTTGTATCGACGAGGGGAACAGCAGAACAGCAGACCAGCACGTTGAGTCCATGTTTGCCTCACTTGACAAATGCAATGACGACAATGATGACTTTTCCACATAATTTGACGAACGGGGCACAACGAAGACACAACTTACTAATAAATTCCTAAAACGACAACATAAGCAAGGTTTTCGGAAATTTTCTAGCCTTCCATGATTAGACGGCAAATAAGAAAAACTGGCAGTGCCTAAAGAACCTGAATGCCATTTCATCACCCGAGTCCTGTATCACCAAGGTCCAAACAAAGGATGATAAAATGATAAAATAAAAAATATTTCTAAAAATGTTTTTTCAATTTTTTGACAATTTCCACAAACATTTGAAAAAATGTCTAGAATTCAGCTATAACAGTAGCAGACGATTAAAAGGCGATAGCAGTCATTATAAATTACAATCACCACGAATTTGGCACACAGAAGCTTGCAAATTCTTCGCTAGCATTAAAGGCGATTCGCAGTGTTTCGCGAAAACTTAGGGCGAATTTCGTGGAAGTTGGTGAAAAAATCGCGGTCAAAATTGGCGTAGTGAGTGAGAAGTTTGGAAATTTTCGCAAACGGCAAGGGCGATTTACATTCCAATTGCAGATAAAATTGTGACTAACGTCGGTACAAAAATCGGTCCTCTCTAGAGAATCCGTGTCCTTGTTAATGTGTGATTATAAACCGTCCGTGTTTGCAAGTGTTGATTCGTTTCAGACGTTATTTCCCGAACATAGATGTTAACTGAATGAAAGAGAGAAAGGGTGTGGGGGCATACGTGTACCCTATCCCCTCCAACCCAAATGGAAAAGTCCCGATCCCACCCTCGAATTTTTGGAGGCAGACCCCACTAGAGATGAGGATTTTGGCTCGCGGCTCGGCTCGGCTGGGCTCGCGTGCCGGCAACAATTTCTCCCGAGCCGAGCCGACACTATCGAAAAATTTTAAGTTCACTGTATTAAATCCGAATTTGTTGAAACAAAATAGCCAACAAATTCAATGAATTTTGTTTTCTATTTTCAACTTTGTCGTCTAATTTTCCGTTTTTCCTTGTCTTTATATATATTCCTTCCACGCTAACTTAGTTTAAACGTTACGCTGCGTTTGAAGTCAACTTATGTATGGCGTAGTTAGAAAGAAACATTTTGACTTAATTATTTCAACGTGTGATATTTGGTATTATCAAAAATATTACTTACTTACTTAAGGGGGGGGGGGGCTCTACGAATTTCACTAAAAGATCGATGTTGGAAAAGCTAGCTAGTCTTTTGCCACATAATAGTATTAGGTTTAGTGTAAAATAGTTTAAGTTTGAAAGAATTCCATGCAGCATAGCGTCCTGTGGAGCCATCAGAAGTTGGTGTTGTCGGTCCAAAGCTCGACATGGCACGTACACAAACTTCGCCTCGCCCTGATCGCTATGGGCAAGGTACGGTACCCAAATTTTCCAGAAATACGGGTGGAGGTTAACTAACGTCTGATGAGCTGTGGTTTACCAAATGAACCCAACTTTGCTCCAATTAATACTCCAAGTATCTGTCTTAACTTACGTAAAAATGACGTGATTTCGTTAATCCCTGCGTTCGCAGTGCTAGATTACATTATCGATACTGTCGCTGTTATTTGGTTCCATTTCGAAGATATGAACCAATTACTCCAAATTACTGTGGCAGAATCGGCTGAAACTTTGCGCATTACAGGCCAGTGAGTGTACCAAGATATGCAGAAAGCTAGGTCACTAAACCTCGCTTAAGTGTTTAGAAATGCTAGATTGATTTCTCGAAGTATGGATGGCTATCGCTCCAAAAAGCTCTAAGACAGTTGTAAGCGCATACTGAACGAAGGGGGTAGTTGCGCCAAAGGCGCGAAAATTGGGCCGAAAATGGGGCATTTTTAGGGTAAATTTGGCAAAATTTTTTAAAAAAGTCCAAATGTTTGGCTTAACGTGTTTATTATCGCGAGAAATACACGTTTATAGCGGATTTATGGACTTCTAGACTCAATATTGACCTTATTGTGGACTCAGAAACATGTTGGCTATCAAGTTTTCGAGTTTAAAAACACTGTCTAATGTTAAAATTACTTAATGATTTCATGTTTTTCGGAATTAGCAATGGCTGAAAATGCGATTTTTGGCATAAAAATAGAAAATTTTTTGGGGGAGGGAGGTTTGGGGAGGTTTGGGGGGGTCTAAAAAGGGCCCCCCCAAAATTCCGGGGGAGGGGCCCCCCCAACCCAAATCCCCGTTACACCTATGACTAAGACTTCGGCGAGGTCAGTTGCCTTAGTTGGAGCACTAGGTAAGCGGTTTGGGGTTCCAACGTTATTTAGTCCGCTCTATCCAAAACTGATAAGAAAAAGTAGCTAGCTGCTCTCTGTGATCCGATCCTCCACAGATTTTTTGTTAACGGGTGATTTTTTGTTAAACCTTTAAGAAAAAAATCACACATTTTCGTCTACTGCTATTTACTGGTAGGTCGTAGAGCAACAAAACTGGGGTGGTTTTAAAACTTAGCCCAAGACCTATCCATGGGTCCTCAAAGCAATTGATTTGGTTTAGTTTTGCGAAAGTTCCAGCCAAAAAAACCGAATTTTGATTTTTTTGTTAAGCTTGCTATACTGTGGCTTCGGGTTTTTGTAGCACGTTTTTTGTGTAAAATACTGTGTATTTACACAAAAAAATAAATTTACACAGTGAAAAACTAATTTATATACACACCAAAATACACAGCCAAATTTTTGAAAAAAGTGCTCTGAAAAAATAGCTTTCAAGCCGTTCATACTTGAAATAGCTCTAGGTGCCGCCCCCAGACCCCCGCCTCTTTCTAATCTTTTACAATGGTTTTCTGTATTGCAACATGATTATATATAGGTGTTTATAGTTGCGTATAATTTACTTACGTACAGCGTGCAAATCATAGGTGTAACGGGGATTTGGGTTGGGGGGGGGGGCACCTCCCCCGGAATTTTGGGGGGCCCCCTTTTAGACCCCCCCCAAACCTCCCCCAAAAAAATTTTTCTATTTTTATGCCAAAAATCGCATTTTCAGCCATTGCTAACACCGAAAAACATGAAATCATTAAGTAATTTTAACATTAGACAGTGTTTTCAAACTCAAAAACTTGATAGCCAACATGTTTCTGAGTCCACAATAAGGTCAATATTGAGTCTAGAAGTCCATAAAACCGCTATAAACGTGTATTTCTCGCGATAATAAACACGTCAAGCCAAAAATTTGAACTTTTTTTAAAAATTTTGCCAAATTTACCCTAAAAATGCCCCATTTTTGGCCCAATTTTTGCGCCTTCGGCGCGACTCCCCCCCCCCCCGGTGGGGGGGGGGGGGGCCCGGGGCCCCCAAAAATTTCTGGGGGGTTTGAAAAAATGGCTGGGGGGGTTACCCCCCCCAATTACACCTATGGTGCAAATATTCGTAAGATAGTATAGTATAGCTGGTATATACAATCATAGTTTCCCTGAAACTTTGGGTCTGGGGGGGGGGGGGTAAATCTTGGCTGACCTCCAAAATGTGATGGGGGTACCCCGCCCAACCCCCCCCCCAGAATTCGGACCTCAGAAATTTCGAAAAATGGCCAAAAAATGCAAAATTTTCTGTAATTTAGCCCTTTTTTCATCAAAATAAGGCTTGTTCTTAACGTTTTAGGCGCTTTTGCACCGTTTTAAAGCGATTTTAGGTCAAAATTTTAGAAAAATTTTTCAAAAAATGACCATTTTTCGACCAAATTTAGCTAACTTTTTGGGTCCAAAAATCGTTGGGGGGGTTAGGGGGGGTAGCCAAAAGTTGGGGGAGGGTAAGTCAAAAAATCTGGGGGGGGGTAAATTTGGTCGAAAATTTTGGGGGGGTACCCCCCCACCCCCCCCCCAAGGAAACTATGTATACAATATACATACGATACATTATCGTTTCTTGTATATATATATATATATATATATATATATATATATATAAGGGATCGACCGGAACTCCAAAAAACCGGAACCGGAACCGGCTTGAAAAAGCCGGAACCGGAACCGGAACCAGCTCTTTAACACTACAAAAATCGAAAATTTTTTCTGACGTTTTGGACAATTTTTGTAGAATTTTTTGCTTTTTTGTAGTTTGTAGAACATTGTAATAACGTTTGAATTATATTTTCTATAGTTATTTCAATGCACGAACATGAAATTGCGATTTATTAAGAGATTTTTGTCTTATAGCATTGTTAAATTTTACTACATATATACATAGCTTGAAAACTAAAATTTAAAATTATTTATATATACACGGTATGAATATGCTATACTTATATTATTCGATCTGTATTTTACATTATATATATATATATATACGAATTTCGATGAATCATTTAAGCGAATGCAAGATGACTTTTAATGCAGAAGATTTACTGGCAAATAAAATTTAATTTCTTAGTTATATATAGTTAAGCTGAATTTTCAATTAAGCTAAATAAGTAGACAGAAACTGATTCCACGAAATTTTTGCGAGCACCAGAAACTGATTCCACGAAATTTTTGCGAGCACCAGAAACTGCTCTTACAGCTTTCGGCAAAATAAGTCAGAAACATGTTTAGTTTTTATCTGGCTTGTCTGATGATTTCTGGTCATAATCAAAAAGTTCATTTAACTTTACTTAGAGCTCTAGGAAAAGTTGCAGCATTTTCAAAACGCAAAATAAAATATTTACATTTACATTTTTAGAAAACAAAAGATATCTATTACCATTTTACTTTACTTTTATTTTCTATGTATTTCAGACAAAATTAAAATTTTTCTGAAAATTACTGTTCTTGTACAAATTCCGTATTAATCTGGCTGTGAACTTAGGTAACATCACCTATATGCAAAATTAGACTTGTTTAGAACATCAGCTTTTAATTCCGTAGCTTGTTATTATATCTCAGTCAGTATATATAATTACTTTGTTATTGGAGTTTTCTGATTAAAATGCAAATGTTTTTGCATGGTTGAAATATATATATAAATTTTCATCCATTAGACATATATATAAGCCAAAAGCATTTTTCACAAGTTTCAAAGAAAGTCGAAATGTACAATTTCTCCAACTTGAATTAAACGAAATTTCTTCCTTTTGGCTAGCTTCATCAGGATTTTAAAATTTTAAATGTTTCTTCAAAAGATTTTTAAGAACCCTTGCTGTTTGTTCCATCCATAATTTTTTAGTAATTCTGTTGATCTGCGCACTGGATTAATTACTAAACAAACAGCAATAAACTTAGTCCATATTTAAAGTCCAGTCTCGATTTAAACAATTAAAAAGATTAAATTTAATTTAAAACTGACATTTGATTATACAACAGCGCACTCTATAATTTTGAAATAGCATAGGTCGACGCCAAGGCTTCAATTATTTCAACTCAGCATTAGGTATCTTTACCACTACTTAAATTTAAACGTATCGGCGGTCTTGTGCTATCTAATCTGAGTTATTAAGTATTATTTTTGTTTTATAATATATTAAAATTCATAACAAGGATACATCAGACATTATTATTACAAATTCTAAACATTCTAAGTAATGTAATAGCGCCGCCCGCCGCCGCAGGCGAAAATTTTTGAATAAGTCATATTCTGGTTATTAGAATAACCGGAACTCGAACTCCAAAAAACCAGAACCGGAGCCGGAACTGGCTTAAAAAACCGGATCCGGAACCGGAACCGGAGCCAGCTCTTTAACACTACAAAAATCGAAAATTTTTTCTGACGTTTTGGACAATTTTTTCACGATTTTTCGCTTTTTTGTAGCTACTACAACATTGTAATAGCTTTCTAAAATTGTATTTTGTATATTATATATTTCAATGCACGAATACGAAACTTGCAATTTATTATGAGAATTTTGTCTTATTATATAGTTAAACTTTTTGTAATTACAATAGATTTAAAACATTAATTATATATACACGGTATGAATAAATTATGAACATATTGTCTATATATGTTTATGATTATTCGAGCACATGCTCGACAAAAGGTTTTATTTTATCTACTTTATTAAATCGAATTTCGATGAATGACTTAATCGAATGCAATTTGACTTCTAAAGGATATTTACTGGCAGGCAAATAAAAATTAATTTCTTAGTTAAACTGAATATTAAATTAATTGAAATAAATTGGTAGAAATTGATTCCACGAAATGCCTGCGAGCGAGCTTTCGGCAAAATAAGCCAGAAACATGTTTAGTTTTTATCTGAGTTGCCTGACAATTTCTAGTCATAATTAGAAATTATATACGACTTTACTAGAGCTCCAAGAAAAGTTTCAGCATTTTCAAAACAAAATATAAAAAAATTGTCGCGAATATAACGAGCTTTTATTCTCTTTGTAGTCAATAGATAAATTAAAATAATTTTTCTGAAAATTACTGTTCCCGTAATTATATATATACTATAAGATTTGGCTGTATCTGGCTATGAATTTAGATAGCATCAGCTTCGAAAATTGGACTTGTTTGGAATATCAAGTTTTAAATTTTGGGTGACCTGAACTAGTAATTAATAACTAAATAATTACTTTACGTATTATTACAGTTTTCTGAGTAAAAGGTATATAAATCCTTGCACTTTTCTGCAGATCTCTTGTCGCTGATAGCAATATATATATATATATAACCTTTTACCATTAAACATATAAGAACAGTAAAGTATTTTTCACAAGTTTCAAAAAAATTGAATTAAACTTAAATTCTTCTAGCGGCATTTCTCTTTTTTGGCTAGCTTCATCTGCATTTTCAAATTTATATAATGACATTTCTTCAAATAATTAAAAACCCTTCTATTTGTTCCATTCATAATTCTTTAATATTTTTGTTGCACTCTGCACTATATTTATATACAAAACAAACAGCGAAAAGCTACTATTTAAACAATAGTTGAGCTAAAACTGACATCTAATTGTGCAACAGTGCACTAATCTTTGAAATAGCATAGGTTTACGCCAAGGCTTCAATATATTCCAATTTAGCAAAATTAATAATTTTAAAGTATCTATCAAAAAGCTAATAGCAATCAAATCGGCGGGTTTGTGCTCTATTTTGAATTTCTAAATTATATTTAAGTGCGTAATATTTTGATCATATACGCAATTAATATTCATAATAATAAATTAACGATAAGGTACTAGATAATTATTAATAAATCTAAACATTCCAAGTTAAGTATATAATGCAATAGCGCCGCAGGCGAAAATTTTTGAGAAAATAATATTCTGCTTACAAGAGATTCGCGATTTTTCAAAACGTTAAAAGAAATTTTACAATTTCTGAAAATTTTAATAAAATTTCACTTTTGATAATACCCTAAAATTGGTTCCGGTTCCGGTACGTTTTCAAAAACCGGAACCGGAACCAAAAAGTACCGGAACCGGAACCGGAACCGGAATTCCGGTCGATCCCTAGTATATATATTACATCAACTATATACAAGATTAGACTTGTTTAGAACATCAGCTTTTAATTCCATAGATTGTTATTATAGCTCAGTATAATTACATTGTTATTGGAGTTTTCTGATTAAAATGCAAATGTTTTTGCATGGTTGGAATATATAAATTTTTATCCATTAAACATATATATAAGCCAAAAGTATTTTTCACAAGTTTCAAAGAAAGCCGAAATGCACAATTTCTCCAACTTGAATTAAACGAAATTTCTTCCTTAGGCTTGCTTCATCAGGATTTTTAAATTTGAAATGACGTTTCTTCAAAAGATTTTAAAAACCCTTGCTGTTTGTTCCAACCATAATTTTTTAGTAATTCTGTTGATCTGCGCACTGGATTAATTACTAAACAAACAGCAATAAACTTAGTCCATATTTAAAGTCCAGTCTCGATTTAAACAATTAAAAAGATTAAATTTAAGCTAAAACTGACATTTGATTATACAACAGCGCACTCTATAATTTTGAAATAGCATAGATCGACGCCAAGGCTTCAATAATTTCAACTCAGCATTAGTTATCTTTACCACTGCTTAAATTTAAATACTGTAAGTATTGGCGGTCTTGTGCTATCTAATCTGAGTTATTAAGTATTATTTTTGTTTTATAATATATTAAAATTCATAACAAGGATACATTAGACATTATTATTATTACAAATTCAAAACATTCTAAGTAATGTAATAGCGCCGCAGGCGAAAATTTTTGACTAGTCATATTCTGGTTATAAGAGAATCGCAGTTTTTTCAGAAAGTTTTAAAGAAGTTTGATAACATTTTTGAAAATTTTAATAAAATTTTGCTTTTGATAATAGGCAAAAATTGGTTCCGGCTCCGGTACGTTTTCAAAAACCGGAACCGGAACCAAAAAGTACCAGAACCGGAACCGGAATTCCGGTCGATCCCGGAACCGGAACCAAAAAGTACCAGAACCAGAACCGGAATTCCGGTCGATCCCTAATATATATATATATATATATATATATATATAT
>JASAND010023914.1:0-11320 GCA_030248195.1 Trissonchulus latispiculum
AGCATGAAGTCTCGTAGTCTATGGCTTTGGATATAGTGATTGACTATTCAAACATCGTCGAAGCTCAACATAAGTCACAAAGACAATATAGAGGGGAGGGTTTGGGGGCGACAGCCCCCAAAATCTGAGATATTTTTTTGAAAAATCACTGTTAAATCATAATAGAAACTTTGCATTCTTTTTAAATTTTGAGTGCTGCTTCCACATTTTGGCTTGGTCATTCTTTCGTCATTTTTATTTTGGCGTCGTCAAAACTATTGTTCATTTCTGCAAACGACGCTACTTTTGACCAAAAAACCTAGCTCTGAAGGCAGTCATTGGGCTTTTGACTCATATATATTATACGGGTCGCTACTGCGAAGCGACCCCTTTTATGATAGGAGAAACCGGAAAAAACATCGCCGCCGTAACCAGCCCAGGGCGCAACTTTTTAAGGGTAAGTGATACGGGGTTCAAACTTACTACTAAACATATATATATATATAGGTATTAACTATTAACATAACTATTAACATATCACATGACACATACTGAGCTCGATGTGCTCTACAACTTGCGCACAAGATCTGCCCAGGATTTTGTGCGCGCTTCTGGCAGCTCTTTTACACTGTCTCCAGGGACTTTTCACACATTATATATGTAGCTGGCATTTTCTTAGGATTTTGAAAGTGGGGGGGCTTCCGAAAAGTGGGGGGGGGGCGAGCCAAGGGTAAAATATACCGAAATAACGCAAAAAAATCGCTATTTTTAAGCTTAAAAAGAGCCTATAAGTCCATAAATTTTTTGAAAATTTGACCTCAAAAACCTATATAATTTTTTGACACTTTTGGGCGACCCCCCAAAAAGTGGGTGGGGAGGGGGCTCCGAAAAGTGGAGGGGGAACCGAAAAGTGGGGGCCCCCACCCCCTACTAAACAAATGCCAGCATTTTAGGGGGGCTATCTAGTTGCCGGGATCAGTGTTTTTTTGCTCAAAAGGTGCGCAATGACACACTTTTTTCTGAAATGAGCAAAAAAATTTTGGGCTCGTGCGCACGCGTGAGCACCTTTTCTTACTAAAATTAGAAATTAGAGAAAAATTACTGAAAATTTGTTACTCAAACTGCTCAGAACCTCCAATTTTTCCTGGGGGCTCTGCCCCCAGACCCCCGTCCTTACTTGCTTACTACTGGTCTGTCGCTAAGTTGCGACCTGACTTTCAGTAAACAGGCTAGCATTATAAAAAGCAGTGTTTCAAAAAAAGCAAGCAACTTACAAATTGTCAAAACTTTTGACTCAAAAGGTTTTTTATCATTTAACTAAATGTACAGAAATTTACTCTTATATCAATAAAACTTGGTACAAATTTACTTTTATATCAATAAAACTTGAAGATTATCATAAGTAGTCAAATGGTTGCTATATTTTAAAGTATTTTGCTTCTGCGCCCCAGACCCGTCGTTGCAAAGTAAGGTGAGTTTGCAAATTTTTCCGTCATTAAGTTCTGGCATCTTATAATCAACAGCTCTGAACATTGTAGAAAGGTCATGCAATTACTAAATAAATGCAAAACAGGAATTTTATGCTAAATTTTAGCATTTTTCCTGCTATGCGCACTTTTATAGCAAATTGCGCAAAACATTTAGGGACAGTGCGCAGAAGAGCGCAAAAGTGTCCGAGCAAAAAACACTGGCCGGGATCCCTACGTATGATATATACCTACTCTAGATTGTGTGCCCACAGCTCTGTCGTCAGACGTCAGCAGCTCAATGAGCTCATTTCTGGCTTCAGCAATGACTCGACAGCGATCAGTCTTGAGAGTCCTCAGGAGGGTATCCGTCCGCAGCAGCAGTTTATTGAAACTGTCCAGAACATGGTCCACAGGAGCATCCGCAGCGTAACGATGGTCATTCAAGAAAGTGAGATCAACATAGGACTCATAGGCATCAAGCTCAAGACGATCCTGCTCCATGCGATTCAACAAATCAGTCCAGGCTGAGCCCAGGCCAGACTCTTCAATTGATCGAGTCAGGTCGACAGGTTTTTTCGCCTTTTTCAGATTGTCAACAATGAGCGACATTCGCTCCTGGGTGATGCGACCTTCCAGACTGGCAACCTGCAGGGCCTGCTCCACCGTCTCCCGCAGCTTACGCCAGTACTCCTTGAAGGACTCCAGTCGACCGTCAACTTGATCCTTAATCCTTGTTTGATGACGAATTATGAGGTCTCTCGTCTCGTCGATTCGATCAACCACCTGCTGCAAGTGAACAGGCAAGGATACTAAATCTTCAAAATGTCGATGATGACCACAATCGACAACACAGGAATCACAGACTACACGCGCACAGTGCTCGCAGTACCGCAATTCTATGTCCAGAAAAGCTTTGCTGAAAGCCGCAGGAAGGGCAGCAGAGTTTTCGGTAGACGTGGAGGCACCAGATGAAGCAGCGCCCGGGACAGACTGTCGCCACTTACACTTTGGCTCAGTGCAGTAGTAGTGCTGCTGCTGCTGTTTCTTCCTTGAAGCCGACAAAATCGCCTCAACACAGTTTTTAAGGGCCAAATTGGAAGGAAGCTTATTTAGGCCGTCAGCACTGGCATGAGGAAATGTGGAGACCACACGACAGGTTGGACAGGACAAGGAGGAACTGTCTGCGGACAGCCGCTTCAACCGACCGTTCAGACAGGCTCTGCAGAATGTATGACTGCAGGACAACAGGAAGACCGGATCACTGAAATAGTTCCGGCATACAGGGCAGATCAGATGCTGGTGTAGAGAATCAGGATGTTCAGATTGGCTGGACATGATCTTCGTCGATGGACTATCGTACGCATACAATAATGTGCTGGGAAATCTCAAAATAAACAGCCATATTGTACATGTGTGTATGGGCAAGTATCAGAGGCGTAGCACGGAGTCTCCCAAAAATACATAAATTATTGTCACCTTTGCGGCTTGAATTGAATTGCACAATTTACAGTCATCCAGAGCAAGCTACAGTTTATAATTTTGAAAATAAACAGTTTTAGAAGTTTTGTAAAATATTTTTAAAAATTTGAAATATTGACAAATTTTTTCAATTTTTTGTCGAAAACTCTTTATTTATTACTTTGTCAGAAATGAAAACGGCTATCCTATTCCATCACTGATGAAAATTAGGGATGAGCCATGCACGGACACGGCTTTCTCAAAAAGAACAGGGCTCACTGTTTTTCTAAAAAACTTTTATGTATACATCTGCAAATCCATTTTTAGTTTTATGCGTTTAAAACGAGTTTACGAATGTAGCGCATTACTGGTTTTTGGGAGTTGTAGACATGGAGGGGCCTGGGGGCGAGACTTGGAGGCGACAGGGGGCGAGGCGAAACAGCGTATCCCCAATTTGTCAATTTTCCAGTTTGTCAACTTCCTAGTTAGTAAACTCTAATCCAGCGTTGTTTTAAATCAGATTTTATCAAATTTTCGTAATTTTTATATGTCAAACGTCAAATATATTTTTCAGACATACAGTTTTGTTTTGATCATAGGCTACCAAGGCCGCACCCAGGGGGAGGGGGTTCAAGTGGTCTAGACCCTGGCTTATCCCTAGTGGGGGGGTGGGGGGCCGCCCCCCAATCGGCGACCTCCCCCCCCCATTCGAGGAGCCCCTCCACGAAAAGCCCGCCACAAATCCCGACCTCCCCCCATAACCCCAAAATTCCCAAATTTTACCATTTTTACCCTAAATTTTCAAAAAATTCCGGCTTCGCCGGATTTTTGACTAAATTTTAGCTATTTTAGCGTAAAAAACACATAAAATTAGTCATTTTTTAGCGATTTTTACCAGTTTGTACACAAAAAACAAACACAAATTCGAAAAAATTTTCTAAAAAATATGCCCCCCCCTTTTGGGTGAGCCCCCCCATCGATGGGGGCCCCCATGAAGCCCCCACATAAAAAATTGCAAAAGGATAAGCCAGAGACCCATCCCTTTCCGGTCGGATGAGGCGTTAAATTGGTGGGCCCGTGTGCTGCCTTGCTGGGGGTAGTGTTGGGTGCAAACGAGTCATGTACTCAAAATGGATCACACAACTTTCCGTTTGTCTCTGATCCCACCCCATCTGCGCTTGGGGCTTGGAGTGTCGAAAGATGCTGTGCTCCTCTACCTTGCGTATGAGCAGTTAATGGATGTCTTACTACCGGAGCCGAAAGGCCAAGAAGGTGTCTGCTCCAGCTTCCCATTGTGGGACAGCATTCAGGCGACGAAGCGAGAGTCATACTAGCTATGACTGATGGGGAGAGACAACGGTTAGCGCTCTCATATAGCCTCTTGGCTGAGTAGCCCGGGAATAACAACAACAACAACAACAACAACCCACCCCTTTTGGGATGACTAAAAATTGCAAAAAGAAACTTTCAATCACTTTTATAGAAAATCTCACTATTTTTGAAAGAATTAAGCAGTTAGTGAACGCTTTTGATGTGAAAGTGCAAACATTTTGCAACGTTAAATGAGCTCCGTACTAAATTATTTTCGGGTTTCACCTTGAACCCCCTTCTGCTAGACCTTGGATCCTGCTCTTTCTCTACATATTATATTCGTAAAATTGCTTGAATTTTTTGCTGCTGCATACTCCCACATTATCCTCGACCCGCGATTATTCCAAGTTACTTACAAACATCATTGAATGATTCTAGTGGGGGCGGCGGGCAGGGTCTTTTACGCTTTTTTGCGTCATTGACGCTTTTTATTTGGGCTGTGACGCTTTTTGGTTTGGGCAAAAAGCGTCACAAACGCTTATGATTTTGGTGCTGGAAGAGAAATTTTTTCTGCCTGCAAATAGAAGAAAAGCTGATCTCCGACGCAAAGAAAAATACGAAAATCCAAAACATTTTGGAAAGGCCGAAACATCCAATCCAAAAGGCCGAAAAACGCTGTTTTAAGGGTTGAACACTGGTCAATAAGCCCCATAGAACGTAGTGACCACTGGCCCCTTCCCTCGATTTCGGCAATAGGCCCATTGAAACGAGCGTAGTCGATTTACTATATATGCCCCCAACCAAAAGGCCGAAAACGCTGTTTTAAGGGGTTTGACCACTGGTCAATAAGCCCCATAGAACGCTGGCTTATCCCTTGGCAATTTTTTATGGGGGGGCTTCATGGGGGGGCCCCCCCCCAGCGATGGGGGGGGGGGCTCACCCAAACCGGGGGGCATATTTTAGAAATTTTTTTCGAATTTTTGTGGGTTTTTTGCGTACTAACTGCTAAAAATCGCTAAAAATGACTAATTTTAGGTGTTTTTAAGCTAAAATAGCGAAAATTTAGTCAAAAATCCGGCGAAGCCGGAAAAGTTTTTGAAAATTTAGGGTTAAAATGGTAAAATTTGGCAATTTTTGGGGTTATGGGGGGGGAGGTCGGGATTTATGGGGGGGGGCTCCTCGAATGGGGGGGGGGAGGTCGCCGAACGGGGGGCGACTCCCCCACCCCCCCCACTAGGGATAAGCCAGGAACGTAGTGACCACTGGTCACTTCCCTCGATTTCGGCAGTATGCCCATTGAAACGAGCGTAGTCGATTTACTATATATAAACGCCCACAACCAAAACGCCAAAAAACGCTGTTTATACTGAGTTTTCCGTACTTTGACCCTGGACGAGGAACCACGGGAGCCATGCTGACCAGTGGTCACTTCGGGAAGTATCGGCAGTATGCTAATCATTTTCAACAACCCCGATTTACTATATATAGGTACCACTCCGAGGCCGAAAAACGCCATTTTTAGTGACTTTTAGGGCATTTCTAGTAAAAGTGGGTCTTGGAAACTTTTTCCCAAACAGGCCAAAAAATGCAAAGTTTGGGTCCATCTCCTGAAAGCTAGGGAACAAAATTAAAAAATCCCCCTCGTTACTTTATGCACCCCTACTGGTAATTTCCAACAAAAGATACTAGACCTCTCCAGCGTCTACCCAGTTCAAGAAAAGTGTGACCAAAATTTGCGAAAAATAGCGAAAGTCCGACTTTGGGAGCTTGGCACAGCAAAAATTGGCCAGGTGCCAAAATGACCAAAAAAGGTAGCATGGGGGATCCTGTCTACCAACATATAATAGTAGTACGGTGCCAAAATGCCCACATAGTTCCAACACTTAGCTGTAAAATACATTTCCAATAAGCGCTATTCACCGAGAAAAAAACAAACGCACCGTAATTATATATCGCCTAGTGCAAAAAGTCGAAGTTTCGGATTCGAACCAAAAGTATGGTGGTACTTGTAGTATAGAGGTCGGGGAAAAAACCAAGGTAGTCACTTTTTGGACTCTGCAGAACTACCCAGTGGAGCAATCCGGCTATAAATTATTTTCTTATCAAGCCCTGTCTAGACTGTCATTTTGGCATATAAATCGCCTCTCTAGGTCCTGTCGTTAATTAGTAATTAACGGTTAATTAGCCGGGGTAAAAAACCAATGGCGGGAAAAAACCAACCGATGGGAAAAAACCAACCCCAGTATTCGGTCAGGGTAGCTCATATTAGCGATTTTATGCATGCAACAGGTTAAATCGGCGTCGCTGACTTCATATCTGCACTTATTTTTGCGATATTCCGTATAATAAGTGAGAAAATCAAACATCAATATTTGCAGCATCAACTGGCTAGGTTTCATCAAATTTGCCAGTTTCTATGTTAAAATGCAAAATTTTGTAAATCTTTCGAAATTCGATGAAATAAATTAAAATAAACGTTGTTGCAGTGTTTTTTCGCGTATATATTTCTTTGTCCCAGAGTACTTTTTGGCCGCTTTAGCTGAGCCAAACAGCCGATCCGCCGAAATGAGGTTTTACCGGTTAGCACAAAATTGCCAAGTCCAAATACAATTTTGAGCTGTTCACGTGAAAGAACGCATGAAACTTGCTATGTGTATGACTTTTTAGCAACTAAGAACCATTTTTGGGAGTTTGGCAGCAAAGGCGGGCCGGTAAGGTTGGCCGGGCAGGGTTTTAGTGACACCCCAAAAATTGGTTTTTTCCCCACCCCGTGGTTTTTTCCCATTTTGTAAAAATTCTGCTGGCAGCTTGCCAAGCGTCGCAGGGATGCGAGACCGACATTTTTGGAAAGAGCACATGTTGTTCTCATAGAAACTATTAAAAGTTATTATCCAACTGCTATGGAAAATTTTTTACAGGCCTTCAAAAATAGGCAAATTTTGAATTTTTGGGGGGGGTCAAAAATGCCAAAATTTTCAAAATGACACAAAATGCTCAAAAGTGGTCCGATTTAGCTCAAATTTGGTGTGGTAGGTGGGATGGGCCCTACCAACTTGCATGCAAAATTTGAGCCCGCTAGCTCATCCCCATCGCCTAAACGGGGGGTTGGTTTTTTCCCCACCACTTGCGGGTTGGTTTTTTCCCCGACCTCTATAATACTCGAGTTGTTTATGATGGTAACTTTTTACCACTCCCGGACCTCTAATTAGCTGGCACCAGGGCAACACGTCTCCAGGGGGACGCGCAGACGCCTTTACAACCATATTATGTAGGGGCGCTATCGCGCCCCTACATAATTAGTTTCATTGTATTCATGAAAACGAGAAAATGTTAAGCTGTGTGTTGGCCAAATGGAAGACACTGAGGTTTGGCCATATCGAGACTCTCCCTCCAGTGGGCCACGGTCTGCTGCGGAAGTGTCGGTGTAAAACATGCTCGGGCTGTCATGGTCTCGTTCTACTGTTCTGCACGTAGAAGTGTGGACGACAAGCTTCGGCAAGCTTCCAACATTTGGTGACGGCAACTTTGTGTGAAGCAAGGTAGCTTGCATTGAATGTCCCTAAGGGGCCTCGCGACAGCTCACCGCTAGCGGGCGGGAAGTATATTAATATATACTTACTTACTTACTTACCTAAGTTTTAGATGGGCACTGGATATCCGGATATCCGGATAATTTTTATATCCGGATAATATCCGATTTGAGAAAAATATCCGGATATCCGGATATCCGTGTACATTTCAGACAAAGTAATGAAAAATTAGCAAATTTTTGACAAAAATTTCAAAATTTTTTAAAAGTTCTTTAAAAATACTTTTGAAACCAAGGTTGTGGCTTGATTGCATGATAGAAATTCACAGCATAGAGAAAAATTGACAGAAAAATTGAAAGTTTAATTGCAAAATCGAAAATTATGCTTGAACTTCAGTTTGGAATAGGCGGATAACCGGATATCCGGATATCCGTTAACGCAAAATAGGCGGATATCCGGATATGAAAAAATATCCGGTGCCCATCACTAGTTTTGATATTTCGAAATTCTCACGCTTAGAATGCATAATACATAATTTCGGCTACCCCCACCCTCAACTTTTTCTCAAGCTATAGGGTTGGGAGTCTCAGTCTCGGTCTCGCTCAACCAAAAGTGTCGGTCCCGGACCGAGACCGGAAATTTTTTGAAAACACCAAATTTCAGGGAAAATTTTAAATCAGTGTAACGAAAATTAACTGACGAGGTGCGGAAACCGTATGTTTATGTTTATGTTTTGAAGTCCCTAATACTGGGCGAAACTGGAAGAAATTAAGATTGAGCTAAAAATTTCAAGTCCCGGTCTCGGTCTCGCCCAAAAGCCGCAACTTGGGTGTCACATAGGTGTAACATGGGTGTAACATAGGTGTAACGGAGATTTGGGGTAGGGGAGGCTCCCCCCACAACTTTTTCTGGGGGCCCCTCTGGAGACCCCCCAACCCTCCCCCAAAAGTTTTCCATTTTTATGCCAAAAATCGCATTTTCAGCCGTTTCTAATAGCAAAAAACATTCAACCATGATGTAAATGTATCATTACACAGTGGTTTTAAACTTTTAAGGTGCTGGTATCGCTTTGTGTAAATTTGACCCTACAAGCTTCAATTCTTCATGAAAGTGGATGAAACTTTCCAAATACATTATTTTCGTGCTCTTTAACTCTGGGACCAGCCCCGGATTTTTACGTGTAATTTGTAAAGATAAGAAAGTTTTGGTTTTTGCCATTATTCTCTCAGTACGTAGTCGCTACACCGGATTGGTTATTATGGCTGGAAAGAGGACACAAAAATGAACATTTTTACTTTTACAACCTTTGAGCTATCTCTAGTGGCTAAGGCAGTATACGCCAAAAACGATTTTTGGGGTCAAAAAATTGCCATTTTCGAAGAAATCAGTTTTTTCAAAATTACTGCCAAATTCTACAGGCAATTTTGACTTATCCATACTCAATCGATATATACATCGTCCAATTGCCCATTTTATCAATGCCTATTCGCTGGAGTTCGTTGCTTTAAGCTATATATAGAATTCGCCGAAAAACCATTTTAACAAAACCGCGATTATTTTGTTTTGAACATCGATTTCTCAAAAACTACACAATGGATTCGCGTGATTTTTTGGCAGAATAAAAATTCGCACTACTGCGGAGGGACATTTTTCTTGGTTTGAGCTTATGTAAACGTCTCCTATTGCGAGAAAACTGAATACAAAGTTGCGAAATTTCGTGTCATCACCATAGGTGTAACGGGGATTTGGATTGGGGGGCCCCTCCCCCGGAATTTTGGGGGGGCCCTTTTTAGACCCCCCCCCAAACCTCCCCCAAAAACATTTTTCTATTTTTATGTCAAAAATCGCATTTTCAGCCATTGCTAATGCCGAAAAACATGAAATCATTAAGTAATTTTAACATTAGACAGTGTTTTTAAACTCGAAAACTTTATTGCCAACATGTTTCTGAGTCCAGAATAAGGTCAATATTGAGTCTAGAAGATCATAAAACCGTTATATATAAACGTGTATTTCTCGCAATAAACAAGTGAAGCCAAAAATTTGGACTTTTTTGAAACATTTTGCAAAATTGCCCTAAAAATGCCCAAATTTTACCCAATTTTCGCGCCTTCGGCGCGCCCCCCTCCCCCCCCCCCCCCACCACGGCACTTATAAAGATGGGGGGACAAAAATTTCGCCTTGGTCCCCCCTTATGGTTCGAAAAAAAATTTTTGTCTTCGATTTGGATGAGAAGGTGCCCCTATTGTAAATCGAGGTCGCTGATTTCAAAAATCGCATCGAGAGATCACTATGATCGATCGATCAAAATCGATCAAAAATTTTTAGCGACCTCGAATTAGTATAGGGGCGACTTTTGAGTGAAATCGGTGACAAAAAATTTTTGATCGATCAATCATAGTGATCGATCGGTCGATCGGATCGATCTCTCGATTCGATTTTTGAAATCAGCGACCTCGAATTAGTATAAGGGCGACTTTTGAGTGAAATCGGTGACAAAAAAATTTTTGATCGATTTTGATCGATCGATCATAGTGATCGATCGGTCGATCGGATCGATCTCTCGATGCGATTTTTGAAATCAGCGACCTCGAATTAGTATAAGGGCGATTTTTGAGTGAAATCGGTGACAAAAAAATTTCTGATCGATTTTGATCGATCGATCATAGTGATCGATCGGTCGATCGGATCGATCTCTCGATTCGATTTTTGAAATCAGCGACCTCGATTTACCCTAGGGGCACCTTATGATCCAAATCGAAGACAAAAAATTTTTTCGAACCATATATATATAAGGGGGGACCAAGGCGAAATTTTTGTCCATAGGTGTAAGGTGGGGGGGTTGGGGGGGGGTAGCCCCCACCCAGCCATTTTTCCAACCCCCCCCCCCCAGACCTTTTGGGGGGGGGGGTCGTCCCCCCCCCCCCAACGGGGGGGGGGGGGTAGTCGCGCCTAAGGCGCGAAAAACGGCCAAAAATATTTTTAGAGTAAATTTTGCAAAAATTTTCAAAAATGTCCAAATTTTTGGCTTATAGTGTCTATTATTGCGAGGAATACACATTTTAACTGTATTATGAACTTTCTGACTCATTATTGACCTTATTTTGGACTTGGAAACATGTTGGCAATCAAGTTTTCCAGTTTAAAAACCATGTCTAATGTCAAAATCACTTCATAGTTGAATGTTCATTGGCATTAGAAACGGCTGAAAATAATGCGTAAAAATTGGCATAAAAATTGAAAATTTTTTGGGGGAGGGTTGGGGGGGTCCTGGGGGGGTTGGGGGGGTCTCCAGAGGGGGGTCCCCAAAAAAGTTGGGGGGAGCCCCCCCCCCCCCCCCCCCCCCCCCAGAATAATTTCCCCCCCCCTTGGGGGGGGCCGGGGGCCCCCAAAAATTTTTGGGGGGTTTGAAAAAATGGGGGGGGGGGGGGGGGGGGTTACCCCCCCAAACCTCCCCAATTACACCTATGGTCATGACACATTCGCTTAATTTTCTGAAGTATTGAGACTTGTTCAGCGAAATCCAAAAAATGTCCCTCGGCCCACATGTCCTTCAAATCATGGCACAGAAAA
>JASAND010023915.1:0-19903 GCA_030248195.1 Trissonchulus latispiculum
GAATTTGTGAACGCAAATGAGTGTTTAATGCAGTTCTCTGATCGGTTGCCGATATTTGGGGTGCGGGGGCAGCGGCACGCGTGGGGACAGAGATTTAAATAGCAGGCTCTTATATGCGAATTTGAGAACGCAAATGAGTGTTTAACGCAATTTTCTGAATGGCTGATGCGGTAGGCCACTTTTGAAAAAAATCGATTTTTGGACCGGTCCGGACCCTAGCCAGGGCGCCACAGGCCGCTGGGTCCACTTTGGAGGGGTCCTCCAATGAGAAAAAATGTTCCTCTCTCCAAGGGCTTTCATTTGATATCAAAGTTGGAAATTTTTCAAAAAATCTATTTTGGACCGGTCCGGACCCTAGTCAGGGCGCCACAGGCCGCTGGAACCAGTTTGGAGGGGTCCTCCAATGAGAAAAATTGTTCGCATCACCAAGGGCTTTCATTTGATACAAAAGTTGGAAATTTTTTAAAAAATCGATTTTTGACAAGTCCGGACCCTGGTCAGGGCGCCACAGGCCGCTGGGACCACTTCGGAGGGGTCCTCCAATGACAAAAAATGTTCGCCTCACCAAGGGCTTTCATTGGATATCAATGTCGAAAATTTTTTAAAAAATCGATTTTTGACCATTCCGGACCCTGGTCAGGGCGCCATAGGCCGCTGGGACCACTTTGGAGGGGTCCTCGAATGAGAAAAAATGTTCGCCTCACCAAGGGCTTTCATTTGATACCAAAGTCGAAAATTTTTAAAAAAATCGATTTTTGACCAGTCCGTACCCTGGTCAGGGCGCCACAGGCCGCTGGGACCACTTTGGAGGGGTCCTCCAATGAGAAAAAATGTTCGCCTCACCAAGGGCTTTCATTTGATACCAAACATGGCCACTTTTGGAAAAATCGATTTTTTACCATTTTGGACCGGTCCGGACCCTGGCCAGGGCGCCACAGGCCGCTGGGACCACTTTGGAGGGGTCTTCCAATGACAAAAAAATGTTCGCCTCACCAAGGGCTTTCATTTGATACCAAACATGGCCACTTTTGGAAAAATCGATTTTTGGCCATTGTGGAGCGGTCCGGACCCTGGTCAGGGCGCCACAGGCCACTGTGTCCACTTTGGAGGGGTCCTCCAATGACAAAAAATGTTCGCCTCACCAAGGGCTTTCATTGGATATCAATGTCGAAAATTTTTTAAAAAATCGATTTTTGACCAGTCCGTACCCTGGTCAGGGCGCCACAGGCCGCTGGGACCACTTTGGAGGGGTCCTCCAATGAGAAAAAATGTTCGCCTCACAAAGGGCTTTCATTTGATACCAAACATGGCCACTTTTGGAAAAATCGATTTTTTACCATTTTGGACCGGTCCGGACCCTGGCCAGGGCGCCACAGGCCGCTAGGACCACTTTGGAGGGGTCTTCCAATGACAAAAAATGTTCGCCTCACCAAGGGCTTTCATTTGATACCAAACATGGCCACTTTTGGAAAAATCGATTTTTGGCCATTGTGGAGCGGTCCGGACCCTGGTCAGGGCGCCACAGGCCGCTGGGACCACTTTGGAGGGGTCCTCCAATGACAAAAAATGTTCGCCTCACAAAGGGCTTTCATTTGATACCAAACATGGCCACTTTTGGAAAAATCGATTTTTTACCATTTTGGACCGGTCCGGACCCTGGCCAGGGCGCCACAGGCCGCTAGGACCAGTTTGGAGGGGTCTTCCAATGACAAAAAATGTTCGCTTCACCAAGGGCTTTCATTTGATACCAAACATGGCCACTTTTGGAAAAATCGATTTTTGGCCATTGTGGAGCGGTCCGGACCTGGTCAGGGCGCCACAGGCCGCTGGGACCACTTTGGAGGGATCCTCCAATGACAAAAAATGTTCGCCTCACCAAGGGCTTTCATTTGATACCAAACATGGCCACTTTTAGAAAAATCGATTTTTGGCCATTTTGGACCGGTCCGGACCCTGGCCAGGGCGCCACAGGCCGCTGGGACCACTTTGGAGGGGTCTTCCAATGACAAAAAATGTTCGCCTCACCAAGGGCTTTTATTTGATACCAAACATGGCCACTTTTGGAAAAATCGATTTTTGGCCATTGTGGAGCGGTCCGGACCCTGGTCAGGGCGCCACAGGCCACTGGGTCCACTTTGGAGGGGTCCTCCAATGACAAAAAATGTTCGCCTCACCAAGGGCTTTCATTTGATACCAAACTTGGCCACTTTTAGAAAAATCGATTTTTGGCCATTTTGGGCATGGTCGACGGTCCGAACCCCTGGCCAGGGCGCCACAGGGGTCCGGGCGAAACCTACTACAGCCTATGCTGTAGTGCTCCCGCACCCCACCCCAAATCCCAAATAAGAGAGACCTGCTCACTGTAGATATTTCTGTAGAAGAGGTTAAAGTTGGAGTTGCGACACGGTAGGGCCCACCACCATCAGGGTGCCCCCCAGCCACATGGATAGGTCCTACAGCGAAACTAATGGGCCACTTATAGCAATGTTCACAAAAAAAATCAAAAATCGAATTTTTGCTGGCAATTTCGCAAATGAAGTCCGATCGAAAAAATTTTGGTACGTATGGAACGGTAGTGACCCCCTCTACATATGGTGCAAATTTCATGCCGGTAGCCCTTGTGTAGCGTGAGTAATAAAAAATTTTTGTGATTTTTTTGTGAACGGATTCACCAAAAAATCACCACCGGATCTGATCTCAGGATATGGGTAGGAAATTTTTCTTTTCATGCATAAATAGAGCATAGTCTATAGTGTTATTATGTAAAAAAATTTGGACCCCCAAGTTTCTTTTGCACTGACTGAACTTCGAATTTTGGTTCTCGGCCCCCGGGTCCAAAGTGGCTACACAGGCCAAGATGCTTGACCCTTATTATTGATACCAGGAAGCTAGGAATCCACTTATTTTGTGTTCTATTGGTCTAGTAAGCACAGAACAAACAATTTGGCGGAGTAATTTCGCATCTGGAATGGTCACGTGACTTTGCCTAGGGTCACGTGACCTGGGTCAGGGTCACGTGACTGACCAAAAATTTTATTTCAAGGTCCCAGAAGCGTAAAAACTCGCCTATATAGGTTTTTCGGTGCGTAGAATTCAAATTTGGCATTAGTTTTTAGGTAGCTTTTGCCCAGATAGGTGATCCTGAGCACCCCCTGGGTAGGGAGGGTCCGGGCCGGGTCCATCGGCCGGACTGTCTGCCAGAAGGGGGTTGAGGTACCTAAAACATGTCCTATATAGGTTTTTCGGGTCGCTGAGCTCGAATTTGGCATTAGTTTTGCCCTAGCGGTTGCCCCAGAGGCATTTTACACAAAGTTGATAGTGATTTTTCTTTTGTGAATTTGTTCACAAAAAAAATCACCCGCCGGTGGCGAAGCCAGAGGACATGGCAGGGAATCCAATATATGGTTGGATAGCTTAGAGTTAGGGCATGTCACATGCATAATATGGGGTAGCTGCGCAAAGTCCATAGTGAGTACCAGCAAAAATGTCAATTTTGGTCCGGAGTTGTCCGAGGGTCCGATTTTGGGTGGGTCGACTATTTTGGGCACCCTAGTCGGAGGAGTTGGGCCTCGGCAGTCAAACTTATGTTAAGGTTGGGACTTGTGGCTATTACCATGCAAAAAATTTTCCGGCTGCGGCTTCTTGTTAGCCGTCTAGGTGGGTGATTTTTTTTGTGAATTTTCGGGGTGATTTTTTTTGTGAACATTGCTATAGATTCACCATATAGGGGTTCCTATTCGAATACGAAACCTCAGCCCAGCAGCTCTTATGTATAGGGCTGCCTACTCCGTAGGCCCAGACCCCCCCTTTTACACGTTAACTAGTGACCCCTGGCCAGGGCGCCACAGGAGGTCTACCAGCAAAACCTCGCTTCGGTCACATGTTCACGTTAGGGTGATGCTATAAATCCAATATGAGCACCGGGCCTTGAGCGCACCTCTCTGTAAACTGATTAATAAATTTTCGGACTTATTTTTTTCCGGGGGGGTCAAAAATCGAAAAATCCCAAGACTACACAGACCTATGGGGGGGTCCTACGGCGAAAAAAAATTCGCCCTGAAATGGGGGGGATTCTATCCACAAAAATAGCAAAACTTTATAGAAATTTTTTGTCCTCCGACCTCTAGGGTGGGGGGAAAAATGGAGAGAACAGGCGAGCGGCCACAGCACCTAATTTGCATATCTCGAGATTGGCTGGACCGATTCGGCTCAAATTTTCACAGCATGTACCCCTGCCCATAGGCTCTTCACATAGCAAGTTTGAGCCCGATCGGTCCACTCCTCCGTGAGTTATTAAAAAAACAGATTCCAATAAGGCGCACAACGTGCAAATTTCCCTATTCTAGGTAGTGCGCTAACGCGCACTACCTGATTCTAATTCCAGGGTGCCGCAGTTTAATATTTTAGCGTTATTTTAATGTATATATAATTTGTCCAGATTCACCAACGTTTGTCGGGAGATCTTTTTGGCGCACGCGAAAAAATGACAACTTTTTAAATTTCCTATGTTTAACACATGAAATCTCAACTTTGAGGTGAAATTACACGGCAATCGTAAGAGCTATGACTTTAATTTTAAAAACTCGTTAAAATATACCATTTGGACAATAAAATACGTGAAAATCAGCAAGATCGGAGAAAGTCGAAAAAATGGCCCCCCCCCCTTAAGCTCACTCAATGTACGTACATAAGCCCCTGGCTTTTTCCTACAGGGGGGGGGGGGGGGGGGTGGGGCCCCCCCCAGACTTGGCTCGCCCCCCCCAGGATTCGGGCCTTCCCCCCCCCAGAACCCCCCCCCTACCCTAAAGTGCCCCGAAAAATAGGGTTTTAGGGCAAATTTTGAAAATTTTTTCCGGCTTCGCCGGATTTTTACTCATTTTTAAGCATTTTTTAGCTATTTTAAGCTTAAATTTAAATTAAAAATAGTGAATTTTTTAGCTCAGCATCACAAAATAGCTATTTTTAGACATTTTTCTGAAAATTTTTCTTCCCCTCCCCCAGAAATCCGAGCCCCCCCCCCAGACCTGGGGGGGGGGACCCCCCCCAGAAATTTTTGCCTAGGAAAAAGCCAGAGCCCCTGGAGCACTGTGGCACAGTTCACTTGTCAGAAAGTCTGCGCATTAAGTAGGATACCACGGGGTACCGCTACCAGGTGCCCGATATTTTATGATGCTTGGTGGTGTGCAACTTTTATTCTTTAATTAAGTATATACACGTTGCCACATGTGCTAAAACAAACTACCTTCCACATCATTATTTTCCTCAATCAGGCGCAAACGATCCATTTATTTGCGGTATCATTGGTTAAATATGTGCACAAGTGCTTGATGACCAGTAAAAATAGTAGTATGCAAGTTAGGTAAATATATATATATATATATATAGCCATGGGGGGAAAAACCCACATTTTCGGATTTTGGCTGGAACTTTTTTATTATAGGGCTATCTGAGAACTTTATATACCATCGTACTTGGCGTACTTAGAACTTTCTTTTAAGCCTATTTGCACTTCTGTAGGTTGTACCGTTAGAGCGGTATAATGCAAAAAGTAGCGGGGGAAAAACCCAATGGGGGGAAAAAACCTAAATGGGGGAAATAAACCCACCCCTCACAGGTCTTAAAAATTGTTCTATCGCAATTCTGACACTTCCAGTGTAAAATTCAACCCTTTTTTAGTTAGTTTGAACCAAAAACCCGATCTAAGTAGTTTTTTTGAGATCTCAGGTGCCCTTGAAAATGCTGCATCAACTGGCCAGGTTTCATAAAGTTTAACACATAAACATAGGGCAATTTTTGAAAAATGCTAAAAATGATGTAATTTGATAAAACTTATTATTCTATCGTGTAGAGAATGATTTTTTACGTAGGATTGGCTGTTAAAATCCACAATTGTACCTGTATTGGGTCCTCCAGCAGCGAAATGGCACTTTTAAGGTTTTTAGCACCTAGCTAGCCAGGTAAGCAAAATTGTCCGAATCTGACCGCGTAGGATGACGCAGCGTGCTCGATAGTACCGTGCTATAGTCTCTAATTGTTTTCGTGTTGAGTTGTTAAAAAATTTTTCAAAAAAATGGGTGGGTTTTCCCCCGCCACGTTTGGCAATGTGCCAGACCAACGGTACAGCGGATCGGTCTAATTTTGGCTGTGTGCAAAGAGGAAGAGTTGCCATCATTGCAGATATTTGCAAAACTTTTCTAACCCAACCCAGTCAAAAGTTACATCGGTCCAAACTTTTGGTAAATTTTTGGATGGTTGAACCAAAAAGTAGTTGTCATTTTCAAAATGTCATAAAATGAGCAGGAGTGAACCAAATGACTTGATCTTTGCATACATAGGTTAGAAAGAGTCGCGATTCCTGCTGCTATGTTTTGGAGCTCATATCTCCAACCCATGACCCAGGAGGCGGGTGGGTTTTTTCCCCCCCAAAAAGGGGGTGGGTTTTTTCACCCCATGGCTATATATATATGTATATATATATAAAGTCGGACGACATCCAATTCCCAGTTTATATCCAGAGAGGAGCATAGGTTAATCACCTGGCTTCAATAAGACCCCTTCTTTCAGGGTGTTTTTATCGGGGGAGGGCGACTCCCTAAATTGACCTCGTCCCCAAAAATGCCTTCCCCCTCCCGGGATTTTTCCTCCTCCCCCCGGAATTTCTTGGGAGCCCAAATTTTTGCCAAAAATAGGAAATTTTTAATTTTTTTAAATATTTTCTCTTTTTTAAACTTTCCTCGGAAATGTTTTCGAAAAAATGGCTATATATATTTTTAGCCTTAACCCTGGCATTTTTGAGAGCTTTTGCTTTTCTACGTACAAAATACGCCAAAATACCAACTTTTGTCTCACTTTTGCAAACCCCGGCCCTCGAAAATGTCTTCTTCTCCTCGGGCAAGAGGGGGGCGGGAAGCCCCCCCCACGGGAAAATCCCTAAAAAATACCCTGTAATTGGGGGGCGTAAGAAAACTATTCGGGGGCGAAAACCGGTTTTTCGAGAAAAAATTGAAAAATTTGGGAGCGCTGATTCCGAATTGACACGAGGTGCCAAAGTCGACTTAGTAACGAATTCACAAAAATCGAATTAATGCAAATGGATTTTTCCGATCGTATGTTCGAGTTATTCGTCAAAGCAACGCTTGTTTTTGTCGGTCAGGGTTTTTTGTGCATATTACTGTGCATATGCACACTTTTTCCAAAATGCACACTCGAATTTAAAAATGCACACATAAATGCACAGTCAAATTTTGCTTCCGCTAACCACAAAATGAACTAAAAAATCTACAAAGTGCTTTAAATTTTAAAAAAAGCTCTAGCTTTTAACTGGAGCTGCCGCCCCCAGACCCCCGCTTTTTCTTACGTATTATTTTTCGGTCATGGCAACGTCGCAACAACCTTTCTTTGTTTTATTCTTCCTCACTAAAGCCACTAATTATTGAAATATTTTTGCTTTAGGTTGTAGGTATATATTTATACTAGTGTGCGTTCCTTCATCGTCAAAAATAAAAGGCTGGATTAAGTTAATTTTTCTTAAAGTATTACTTTACATTTTCTTCCTCTACAACGGTTCGATGTGTGCAATGCTAGCTCTCTTATTGCCGTTTGTTAATCTGCTAAAATTTTAAGAAATTGTTCATAAGAATTTCTTTCGTGCTAAAAATTCCAAAAAATTCCCAACTTCTGGGGAACTCAGCCCCCAGACCTCCCCGGCGTCGACTTTCAATCTAATTTCTCCATTATATATACGTTAGATATAATATATGGGTTTTCTTTAGTGGGGGGGGGGGGTGGGGGGGGGCCCCCCCGCGCCACCCCCCCCACTTTTTGGGTCCCCCCACTCGACCCCTTCCCCCCACTTTTTTGGGCTCCCCCCCCACTCACTATAAGGTGACCAGAAAATGCCAAATTTTTAGGATTTTTGGTCAAAATTTTCTAAAATTTTCCGGCTACGCCGGAATTTTTTGGTTAAAAATCGTCTATTTTGGTACTAAGTCTTGAGTTTTTGAGCACTTTTTAGCTTAGATGTAGCAGTATACGTAGAAAACACGCAATTTTTACCGCATTTTTAGCATTTTTAGCCCATTTTATTTCCCCCCCTCCCCACTTTTGGTCTCTTTACCCCATTCATTTAAACCCAGTATATTAAATGGTTACCCGCAGAACAGGGCTGAATTACACCAATACATACGTAATTTCAGCTCGGATTTTATCGTTACATTGAAGAAATTCTTGAATTCTATATATATATATATATATAAGTAAATTTGGCAGCAAATTGACAATCCTATGTTGATTTTATGTTCTTCACAATTTTGCGCTTAATAGGTTCACAGCACTGCAGATGTCAAAACCCGACACCTATATATATACGTTAGTTTGTATAGTTATGCATTTGCCTAAATATCAGTATATATATATAGTCAAGCGGGAAAAAAACCCACTCGCCAATGCGGGAAAAAAACCCACCCCCAGTGTGGGCTTACCGGTATGAGCTATCTAGGATTTTAATAGCCTATCTTGAAGAGCATCCAAAATAACCCTGGAGGGTGTATTATGGTTGCTCCCACTGCTTCCCTGCAAATTTTTTGGGACTTTGAAATTTTTGGAAATTTTGGTCCGACCAAGTGCCGAAATTTGGCAAACTTTGCCGGGCCACCCTGAACTACTGGAAAGACTTAGACCAAAGCGGATTATATGTACCTGTAGGGCATCTGTTGCGCTTCATGATGATATATGTCACACTGCTCTGACCCCTCCGGTGCGACCTGGGGGTGACCTGGAGTTGGCGGGAAAAAAAACCCACGGCGGGAAAAAACCCACTTTTCAAAATTAAATTTTTTTTCTAACCATTGACCGGAAAGGTCAAACCAATACATACATTTGTTTAATAGAGCCTATATATAGATTAAATTGGTATAGGTTTTACCTGGGTTCGTACTGTTATGGGTGGTCCAGGGGGTCTAAATCGGACACGGTGCCATTTCAAGCCAAAATTTCAATTTTGACCAAAAATGCTTATTTTTGCCTTAAAATGGGTCTAGTTTGGCTCTAAATACAAGAAAAACACGTTTTCTACACGATAGGATGCTTAAACTGCCGAAAATAAACAATTTTAAAAAATTTCCAAAATTTGCCTATGTTTATATATGTGTTAAAGATACAACATTTTCAAATGACCATATGACCTCAATTTTAATACAAAAACTAATATATTTTGATGCAGTTGTACTAAAAACAACCCGCTCTTTCATTTGGAATGGTTAGAAATGCTCCTGGCAGCTTGCCAAAAATTTTTTGGGGTGGGTTTTTTCCCCGCATATGGGTTTTTTCCCGCATTGGGTTTTTTCCCGCCAGTTTGGGACAATTTTTCTCGCTAACGGCACACCCTACAGAGGTGTTCTATAGCTCATAAGAAAGCTTACGACTAGGCCTAGCTACCTGTATATATAATCAGCATTTCGATATGTCAAACCATAAAAAAGTTCTGGCCAAAAATCTGAAAAGTGGGTTTTTTTCCCGCTTGACTATACGTGTGCTAACCAACCAGTTAAGATTTAAAATCGTTATCAAAACATCAACTAAAGCGTGGGATTCCAGTTGAAGTCAAAAATGCGTAGAACACAAAATTACGGCCAAAAATGTACGTTATAGTTCAAAATAAGCAATTTTTTAAAAATGCACAAAAGATGCAAACTTGTCCGCAACCAAAAAAACCCTGTTGTCGTTTTAGGTGTTTTTACCAGTGGCGGGTCCAGATTGTGAAAGAATGAAGGCAAGCTGCTACGGCGAACCTTATGAGCCTGCCCTTACAACGAGGCTCATATTGGCTACCGCACTGCATTGCCCTTAAAGACCAGTGTGGCTTATTAAGTCGCGTTTGAAGCATACTTTTTGGCCATTTTAGCGTTTTGGCCGACTTTGGCCCCCAGCCCAGCCATACCTTTTTCGACTCCTGGAGGCATAAAAACTAGCCCATCCAGTGGCGCACATTTTTTCAGGGGAGGCGGACCTAAAAAAATTTGGGGGGCATGGGAGGAGACGCGAAATCCCCCCAGAAGTTGAAAACTTTTTGAAAACAATGTTTGTTTGTTAAAATTTGTTAAAATGCAAAAATAGGCGTATATAAACTAAGCAAAAATGAAGTAAATTTCGCCCGAAGTCACGAAAATTTTTGAAATTTTATGTACCTATGTTATGTCCGCGTTCCACACCGAAGTGCCTCAAAAAGCGACGCAGTAACCCGGATCACGAAATTAAAAAGTCCTAACCATACATACGTATATATCAGGTAATCATAATAGGGAAAAAGGCGTATTGCGCAGTGTTGGAACATAGTTTCCCCTGGTGCCGGCGGAGCTAGAGCCTAGCCTTCATATATAGTACCAGTAGAAACCCCTTCACGAGGGGTCTATGCTCCGCAAATTTGAGCAAAATCGGTCGAGTCGTTTTTGAGATATGACAGATTCAATTTTTCAATGCACGACTTTCTCTCCTCCCCCCCCCCCCTATGGGTCGGAGGTCTCAAATTTCCTATATATATACCATATGGGGTTTTTTTGAACAACTTTTTCCCCGACCCCCCATAGGTCTGTGTACATATATAGCAGGATTTTAATTTTTTTCGAAGATGGTTTGATGATTTTCCAAAATGGTCAATCCTTCTGTTCAAGTAAACTTGGCTAGGTAGTAAACTTGGCTGGCTAGGTAATTTATAAAAAAATTTTTATTTTTCGGTACGAAAAAATTTTTTGAAAAATTTTTGAAATATCTTAGGTTGTAATATATAAATTTTATGAATTGAAATGCAGTAATGTCTTCTTTTCTTTCGAGGATACTATTAATACCCTCTCTAGTCAGTTTCTGGCTGGAAAGGGGACTATTAATGTCCTTTTCTTCGGGTAAGGAAACCTATTAATGCTGTTAGCCGATTTATCGGCTAACGGTACATAATAATTTTTTAAGAAAGGTAAAAAATTTCTAAATTCGTTTTTAAGTTATTAAAAATTAAAAATGTTTGTTCCTAGAATTATAGCCATGGGGCGAAAACCCACATTTTCGGATTTTGGCTGGAACTTTTTTATTATAAGGGCTATCTGAGAACTTTATATATATACTAGTGATGGGCACCGGATATTTTTTCATATCCGGATATCCGCCTATTTTGCGTTAACGGATATCCGGATATCTGGTTATCCGCCTATTCCAAACTGAAGTTCAAGAAAAATTTACGATTTTGCAGTTAAACGTTCAATTTTTCGGTATGCTGTGAATTTCTATCATGCAATCAAGCCACAACCTTGATTTCAAATATATTTTCAAAGAAATTTTTGAAAAATATTTTCAAAATTTTGAAATTTTTGTCAAAAATTTGCTAATTTTTCATTACTTTGTCTGAAATGGACAAGGATATCCGGATATCCGGATATCCGGATATTTTTCTCAAATCGGATATTATCCGGATATAAAAATTATCCGGATATCCGGATATCCAGTGCCCATCACTAATATATACCATCGTACTTGGCGTACATAGAAGTTTCTTTTAAGCCTATGTGCACTTCTGTAGGTTGTATATACCGTTAGAGCCATAGGTGTGTTTGGGGGGGGGACCCCTCCCCCCAAATGGAGGGGGTCCCCGACCCCCCCCCTAAAAATTTTTTCCTACGCCGACGCCTACCCCCAAATCTATTTTTTCAGACCCCTCCCCCTAAAAATTTTCAAAGCCCTACCTAAATTTTTAAAAATTTTTTGAAAATTTTTAGCTAAAAATTCAAAATTTTTGCAAAAAATTCCAAAAATTAGCGAAAAATTGCTAGAATTCGCTTAATTAAGCTAAAAATCGTTAAACAGCTGTAAATTGAGAAAATTTTTCAATTTTTTAACGAAAAACCGATTTTTCGCCGACCCCCCCCCCCTCGAAAATTTTTCTAACCCTCCCCCAAATCGACTTTTCGCGACCCCCCCTCCCCCTTTTTTCGACAAACCCCCCAACCTACTTTTTTCTGAACCCCCACCCCCACCTTTTTCGCCAGCCACACCTATGGTTAGAGCGGTAATGCAAAAAGTAGCGGGGGAAAAACCCAATGGGGGGAAAACCCAAATGGGGGAAAACAAAACCCACCCCTCATAGGTCTTAAAAATTGTTCTATCGCAATTCTGACACTTCCAGTGTAAAATTCAACCATTTTTTAGTTAGTATGAACCAAAAAACCCGATCTAACTAGCTTTTTTGAGATCTCATGTGCCGTTGAAAATGCTGCATCAACTGGCCAGGTTTCATAAAGTTCAACAGATAAACATAGGGCAATTTTTGAAAAATGCTAAAAATGATGTAATTTGATAAAACTTATTATTCTATCGTGAGAGGATTGTTAGTATTCTATAGAGAATGGTTTGTTTACGTAGAATTGGCTGTTAAAATCCACAATTGTACCTGTATTGGGTCCTCCAGCAGCGAAATGGCACTTTTAAGGTTTTTAGCACCTAGCTAGCCAGGTAAGCAAAATTGTCCGAATAGGATGACGCAGCGTGCTCGATAGTACCGTGCAATAGTCTCTAATTGTTTCCGTGTGAGTTGTTAAAAAATTTTCAAAAAATTTGGGTGGGTTTTTCCCCCAGAGTCAGTGGCGGATCCAGGATTTTGAAAAGGGGGGGGCATAGTTTCCCTGGAACTTTGGGTCTGGGGGGGGGGGGGGTAAATCTTGGGTGGTTGGTGGTCGACCCAAGAAATGTGATGGGGGGTACCCCCCCCAACCCCCCCCCCAGAATTCGGACCTCAGAAATTTCGAAAAATGGCCTAAAAACACAAAATTTTCTGTATTTTAACGCTTTTTTCGTCAAAACAAGGCTTGTTTTTATCGTTTTTGGCGTTTTTGCACCGTTTTAAAGTAATTTTAAGTCAAATTTTTAGAAAAATTTTTAAAAAAATGACCATTTTTCAGCCAAATTTAGCTAACTTTTTGGGCCCGAAAATCGCTGGGGGGGGGTTCGGGGGGGGTAGCCGAAAGTTGGGGGAGGGCAAGTCAAAAATTCTGGGGGGGGGGGGTAAAATTGGGAAAAAGTTTTGGGGGGAAACCCCCCCCCCCCCCCCCCCCCCCCCCCCAAAGGAAACTATGTGGGGGGGGGGGCCCGCTGAAAAATTTTTCGGGGGGGGGTAACCAAATTTTTCCGGGAGGGAGGTAAAAATTTGCTTATTCCGGGAACAAAATATATATTTTTACAAGAAAATATTGCGTATGGAAAGGTTAGTTCACTTGCCAATTGGAAAACAACTATATCCCGTGAGTGAAGCAAAGCATGGAGAATTTATATACACAAGAAGCACACAGAGTCCCCCAGAAGTTGAAGAATTTTTTTAAATTGGAAAAAAAATCCGTCATGCAAACTTTTGAAAAGATTAAATAAATAAAATGGAGATGTACATGTATTATGCATATATAGTAACTTACGAAGTGAAAAACTTGCAGTAAAATAGTATAAGTATATACAAGGAATGGTGGCAATAAAGAGGACAAGCTACAAGGACAACAAAAATAATGCGCGAAACGGGGGGTCTGGGGGGCAGAGCCCCCCAGAAGTTGAAGAATTTTTTGAAATCGTGGAAAATTCAGCAATTCAAATGTTTAAGGTGGTGATTCCTTTTGGTGTCATCAAGTTTGAAACGTTATTACTCATTCATTATTTGGAGTTAGAAACCCATCTTAATATCAAACTGTAGCTTTAAATTTTCTCTTTTTAATGAATACAATGAAATTAATTTTGGTTTTTCGAAATTATTTTACTGTATTTTAGAAGGAAAATAATTTTCCGGATTTTTTGCAGGCTGAAATAAATTTTTTCGGGAGACGTCGGTTATATCAATCGATACATCTGTCAAATAGCTGGGGACCCTTTTTTAATTATTGAGAAATCGCTCTTCGTTGTGGAGAAATTAGCAAAAAGGTATGCGCAACCTGGATTTTGTCTACTTTTCCAAACTTTGGCAAGCGACCATGTTCGCTAGAAAGCCGCAATCGGGGCAACTAAAAAAGGGTCTCGGGGTAATTTAGTACAGAACGCATCTGCAAAATGGCAGTCCTTCACATTGCATAGGGAATGCTCCACAATCCCCAGAAAAAAATTGGTCGTGTTTTTGAAAAAACTACATTTTTTAAAACTACAGCTAGTAGGATAGCAATTGGATAACGATCATGTCGCAGATAATTGGCCTCTGTAGGGCCTTTAAAATGATACCCTTGGTTTGATATTGCGGCATGTGCAGCTCGAGAAATAATGGATTATTTGATTTCTCCAGAAATGACAAGTTTTCAATGCCAAAATAAGAAAATCGGTTATATCTCACGATAGCGAAAAGCTAGAAGGCTACTTTAAAAAGCAAAAATGTAGAGCATAACGAGATCTTTCGAATGAATGTAGTTACAACTATGCAGCTGCTGTTCAACTGTCACAAATTGGCTAAAACCGACTTGAACGCAAATGTTGAATTTTTGAACCGGGATTGCGCAGAGGGTGTTAGAACGCTAAAATAAGTTTTTTTGGAAAGTTTCGTAAAATTCCGACTTGGTTTGTGCCGTAAACTAACAGAAAGCACCAAAAGGAATCACCACCTTAAAAAGATTATTAAAAAGAGTTATTGAGTTGTATAATCGATCAGTGGAAAACCAAAACGGGAATTGGATGCTTTTCAGAATTTTTCACTTCCACGATTTATTCTAGAGCACTTTCAGAAGTTGCCAATTATCAATCTTGCATTGCCCATTTGTATATATATACGTTACGAAAGCAAAATAAAATTTGTAAACATATATAAGCCGCTATATATATAGTCATAAAATAAACTGAAGGCGTTGAGTACAATTAATTATATACTTACAAAACAGGAAAGGAAACAAAATAGAAGACATTTAAGAGACAAGTTCTGTCACAGAACTAAGTACGTAATAAAGCAGCACAGAAGCATAAGTGCGCCGCAGGCGAAATTTTTTAATAATTTGTGAAATTTATTAAAATTATGCTTAATTTTCACTCGAAATATGCATTATAAACAGCTGAAAAAATTTTCTAGGGGGGGGGGCCCGGAATGTCAAAGGAGGGGCCCAAATCGCAAAGGGGGGGGCCCCGGGCCCCCGGGCCCCCCCCTGGATCCGCCACTGCCCAGAGTGGGTTTTTCCCCGCCACGTTTGGCAATGTGCCAGACCAACGGTACAGCGGATCGGTCTAATTTTGGCTGTGTGCAGAGGAAGAGTTGCCGTCATTGCTGACATTTGCAAAACTTTTCTAGCCCAACCCAGTCAAAAGTTACATCGGTCCCCAAACTTTTGGTAAATTTTTGGATGGTTGAACCAAAAAAGTAGTTGTCATTTTCAAAATGTCATAAAATGAGCAGGAGTGAACCATATGACTTGATCTTTGCATACATATATAGGTTAGAAAGAGTCGCGCTTCCTGCTGCTATGTTTTGGAGCTCATATCTCCAACCCACGACCCAGGAGGCGGGTGGGTGTTCCCCCCCAAAAAGGGGGTGGGTTTTTTCACCCCATGGCCATCATGGCTATAACTCTATTGTAAAAATTTTTGTTTAGGCGACAAAAAGAGAAAAGCTAGTTCTCCTTTGCCTTCTGGTTCCAAGTCAAAACCTGTTCTGGCTTATCCCTAGTGGGGGGGCCGCCCATAGGTGTAACGCGGATTTGGGTGGGTTGGGGCTGGGGGGCCCCCTCCCCCGGAATTTTGGGGGCCCCCTTTTTAGACCCCCCCCCCCCAAACCTCCCCTTAAAAAATTTTTTTCTATTTTTACGCCAAAAATCGCATTTTCAGCCATTGCTAATGCCGAAAAACATGAAATCATTAAGTAATTTTAACATTAGGCAGTGTTTTTAAACTCGAAAACTTGATTGCCAACATGTTTCTGAGTCTAGAATATGTAAGGTCAATAGAGTCTAGAAGTCCATAAAACCGTTATAAACGTGTATTTCTCGCGGTAATAAACATGTTAAGCCAAAAATTTGGTCTTTTTTGAAAAATTTTGCAAGTTGTCCTAAAAATGTCCAATTTCTGACCAATTGGGGGGGGGGGGGCCGGGGGCCCCCTCAATATTTTCACTCCAGCTCAAGTCCATTTAGACGAATTCGCACGCGATTTGCTTTTTGCTGTTGACGCACGTATGGGGGACCCTCCACTCCGGGAAGGTTCTCCATTCGATCCATATCTGCAGCAAAAGGTCCAAGACGGCCAACAAATCGTGTTTCAATGCCATGAAGAAAATATGGACTCGAACACCACCCTAGCAAAGGCATTGTCCACTCCCCCTGAACCTCAAAAAATTTCAAAAGAGGGGGTAGCCTCCCCCTCATCATGCCAGACAACTGTTTTAAAACCTTCTTTAATTCCATCAGAACAATTAGCACCTTTACCTGAAAATTTGAAAAGGCCTTTTCCGTTAGTTTCAGTGGGGTTTTCTGACCAGCTCCAGTATTGGGTTGAAGATTCCCCTAAGTCGCAGGAGGACGTTTCTTCCGGGGGAGGTTGTCTGGGCCGGGTTTGTCTGGGCCGTTGTCCGGGCAAGCCAGTGGGGAGTCCACCGTTCCTGCGTCTTCGGCGAATTTGGCGGGGGAAGAGGAGTGTGAAACTCTCCTGGAAACTGGAACCCGGGCCGTGGGTCCCGGTGAAATTCACAAGGCAAATACATCCGGGCGAGCCCGGATATACGTATATTACACGCCAACAATTGCTTAAAATGTCAACTCAAGAACATTCATCTTCTGGGGCCTCTTCAGCGCCCGGGTGTCACAAACAGTGCTCCGGATGCACTGTCTCGAAATCCTCCTGAAATACCTGGCTCTTTTGCGGACCACCCTAAAATTCCAGAATTTTTATTTGCTATCACTAATATGGAGGACGAGTATGAGGGCCCAGAAGACCCGCTGGCATCCGAGGCCGGAACAGAAATTTGGAAACAGGCTTTGCAGTCGGACCCTTTCACAGCGAATATATTGAAATTTCTACAGGACAAAACCCTTCCGCAGGATCCTGTGGAGGCATACGCCGTACGTAAAACTTCTTCAGATTTTTATATAGAAAACGAAATTTTACACCGGAGGCTTAAGTTCAAACGCCGTGATCCCCTAAAATTGATAGTAGTCCCCCGGGATTGTCGTAAGTACGTATTTGATGAATGGCATAATACTTTGTTTGCGGGTTGTCATAACGGGAGGGACCGCACATTGGGGATGATTTCTGGAAAATATTTTTGGGAAACCTTAACTCAGGATATAAACCGGTATTTGGATTTATGTCAAGTTTGTGCTGCTTGTAACCCCGGACCTCGCAAAAAGCAGGCCTGGATGCGTTTTTTCACTTCCGTAGAAGCCCCTTTTGAGAGGCTCTCCATGGATGTCATGCACGCCCCACCCACTTCCTCTGGAAATTCCAAGGTATTGGTTGTGGTTGATTTTCTTACGCGTTGGGGTTGGGCTTTTCCTATGCAAAACGAACAAACTCAAATAATTGCTAAAAATTTTGCTGAAAACATTATCGCGGTTCACGGAGCTCCTAGAGAAATTCTCACGGATAAAGGTACTCCTTTTTGTTCGGCTCTTATGGAATCCTTGTGTAAACTTTTGGGGACTAAAAAGGTACGTACAACCGCTTACCACCCTCAAACCAATGGGGCGTGCGAAAGACTAAATGGAACCCTAAAGGGACTTTTATGGAAAGCAATTTTAGGATTCAATAAAGAATGGGATGAGTTAATTCCGTGGGTTTTGTTCGCCTACCGTTCTACTCCCCATGCCTCTACCGGAGAATCCCCCTACTATCTATTGTTTGGTCAAGATCCCCGGTTATTTTCTCAAAATTTACTTAGTCGCAAGGACCCACTTGCTAAAGAATTTACTCCTTCATATGTAGAAGATTTACGTGAAAAACTGCAGTACTCTCGTCAAATTCTTAAGGAATATACCCAGGAAGATTTGGAAAAACGTCGAGCTCGTTAATGATGCAAAAACTAAGGTGGTCGAGTATAAAGAAAATATGCTGGTTTGGAAAGACGTTTCCCAGGCGAACATTCCTCTGTTCCAAGGACCCTATCGTGTTATAAAAGTGGTTTCTCCTACAAATGTTGAAATTTTGTCTACTCTTCGTTCGGACGCTACTCCGGAGCTGATCAATGTAAACCGTCTAAAACCTTTCTATTCGTAACTCATTCTACCCTTGGCCCGGTTAATTTTCCTTTTCCTTGAATTTTACTTTTCAAAATTCTTGGAACTTTATTTATTTAAAATGAACAAAACTCTTTATAAATTTATTCCCTTTGATTTCGTAAAAAGCTAATGTCAATTAACGTTTTATCTATTTTACTTAATATTTTCTTTTATTTTTACATCTTTCGTATTTCCCTTTTACCCTCCTTATTTGTATTTTACTAATCTATTGTATATATGTAATTGTCTAGTTATTTCAGTACGCGCTTGTTTTGCTTCTGTTGCTCTCTAGTCAGTGCCCTTGGCCGATTTCTGGAGAACGTTTTGGTAGGCTTCCAATAAAATTTTCTAATTCTTTTCTTGTTTTTAGTACTATGCCGTATGGGACAGCAAAATTTGGTAAGTCTAGAAAAGCACAATCGGAAAAACGAGTGACTTTTACTCCTTTACCACCTGTGTCAGAAGGACCGGAGTACGAAATTCCAGCTGAAATTTGGCACCTCATAAAATCCAGTCAATTTGATCCTACGTGGGATACCATGCCGTTCCCACCGACACCTGGGTATAGGGTAATTGCGGGGGGGGGGCACCCTCTGTACGAGAATCAAAATCACTTTTTGCCTTTGCGGTTGAGGATAAAAATTATCTTTCTCCTCCAGAACCTGTACCCTCTTCCATTTATTATGCAAAAGAATCCTCGCGAATGCAAAAAGTTGCGGCTTTATTTAATTGTTATCCTACTCCAGCCACTTTTGATCCGAGCTGATTTGCGCTATAAAAACATTGCGGCTATGATTTTTGATCCTTCTGAATTAGATTTACCTTCTTGTAAGAAATTTATTGGATTAGCCGCTCAATTTGGATATTTCGTGTTCCCGGCTTATTTTAAGCCTCCTCTTTATTTACGCGAAAAAGGTGCTCCTACTTTGTATATGTCATGTCCTTCGGCCCCTTTATTGGTAAAAAGCGAACACGAAGTTATTTTACAGAAAGTACCCTCTTCAGTTTTGCTGCAAGACTAACACGAATCCTCCTCTCACGAGGGGCGATCTGGAGGAAATTCTAAGGCACAGGACAATTCACCCTGTGACAATCCCGGCCTTCATTGAATCCCAGGAACTCCGAAATTGGGAGGAATCTGTGCAGAAATGGGCAAGGGAGCCGAGTAGCCTAAAACCTCGAGATTCCCGTGATACTATTACTGTTGTCACCAGTCTCCAACAGCTCTACGCAAAAGTTCAGAAGATCTATGAAAAAGCAGATAGCTCTCGTTTTTTGACTCTTTCGTATGTGAAGCATCAAGGCTCTTTTCCAGATTCGTCCACTGGACCAGCTCTTTCCATCTTGTTGATTGCAGTCCCGGAGCATCCGCTTAAATTTTCCACCGAAATCGACCCACTCTGTTTCTATGCTCCTCGTCATTGTACGCACGATCCGAATCTTAAGGTTTTTATGTTTTTGATTCCTCGAATTTATATGGATACTCCTTCTTGGTCTCTCATCAGATATGGACTACAGCCTATTCTCTACAACACGCCTTTTCCGATTTTTGCAGTGGGTGCCGTGGACACGGTTCGGATTCTCTACACGACCCTAGGTATTGACGCCCGCAATTCCATTGTTGATCTGACTCAGCTTGCCGACTATATCGCGGAACGCCCTCTATCTTCAGGTCTTCGCCAGCGAAATCCTTCTCATCGAAAAGGCCC
>JASAND010023916.1:0-12141 GCA_030248195.1 Trissonchulus latispiculum
GGAGATGCCTGCTGCTTCTAAGGAACACGAGAAAAGGGAGGACATTCCTATTGAAGGACCCTATACCTAACCAACACCATATGGGATCGCTTAATAGAGCAACAAGAAAATGATATCTTCTTTGCCGCCATTAAGAGATATCTTGTCCACGATATCCTGCCCCTAGATTTCACTAAAGCAGTTAAGATTGCAGCAGCAGCTACGGAATTCATCATTGATGATGATGTCCTATACCGATTGTCCAAAAGTCGAGAAGAAACCAACCGACAACTTGCAGTGCCCCTGCCCCTCAGAAAGCATATATTGTTGGCTGCCCACGACAACCCCTTCGCCGGACATTTAGGAATTGCTCGGACTCACTCAAGGATACAAAGAAATTATTGGTGGCCCTCCTTGTGGGCATCAGTCAGAGATTGGGTAAACACCTGCCGAATTTGTATGGCACACAAGGCTCCTCACCGAAGAAAGAATGCCCACCTTCATACCATTCCCCCTACGGAACCTTTTGATTGAATTCACGTGGACATTATGGATATGAGGAGACCATCAATTCACGGCCACCGATACGTAATCTCCTTCATAGACGCCTTTTCCAAATACGTGGTAGCCGTTCCCGTTCGAGTCGCTACTGCTTTGGTAACAGCATATGTGTTTGTCGAGCACATTCTGCTAAAATTTGGAGCCCCTCGAAAATTGGTTAGTGATCAAGGAGTTCAATTTGTATCAGCACTGAACAAAGCAATCTGTAAGCTGATGTCAGGAAAGTGGAAACCACTAAATATAATCCTAGCAGTAACGGCCAAATAGAACGCTGGCATCGCACCCTCAAACATATGTTGCGCACCACCATGCAAGAACACATAGATTGGGACAGGATGATCCCCTATTGTACTTTCGCCTACAACACTAGCGTGCATGCCTCTACTGGAGAAACACCATTCTATCTGGCACATGGATGGGATCCTACCCTCCCCAACAGCTACAAGTTGATTACCCCAGCCGAGTTACATCACGTTCCAGACTATGTCGCTCAAGTTTCCGAAGGACTCAGAAAGGCCTGGAAGTACGCGAGAGATCACATTCAAGCTGCCCAAATCACTCAGGAAAGAAATTATAACCGCGGTGTCCGACAAATCACTTTCATGCCAGGAGATTTAGTGATGGTTCAGGCGCCCCAGAAAGCTGGACAAAATGTAAGTCACAAACTGAGACCCTTCTATTGCGGACCCTATCGAATAGTGGATGTTCATCCACCAGTTGCTGACCTCCGATTAGCCAACTCGCGTAAAGCCCAAGTACACAGGGTTAACTTCAGGCGAATGAAACCAGTGCCAGCTCCTCATGTGCTTCCCCTTTCCCCAGAAGATCAATTGGCTGAGGAAATGGAGGGAGATCCGAACCTTCACGCTGACGTTAGCTCAGACGAAGACATCCTGTCAACAGCCCCGACACTAGGATCAGAACCGGAAAGGAAATCACACACCGCCAGAAGAAGACGAACTCCTTCTCCTGATATAAGAAAACCGATTGACCAATACAGCGACATAGAAGATAATGCTTCTGATCCCGAACTGATCGCTGAAGTCCTCGTACAAATGACCTGGGCCCCTATCAATAACGACTGGTTGGAGGTACAAGCAGATCGATTGGGAGACGTTACTATCACTACTAATCCTCACCTCCAAGATTGGGGTCAAGATAATCCCCTTACCTATCCTACAGTAGTACTTGATGTTAGACCAGATGGTAACTGTTTTTATCGAGTACTAGCTGCTGCCATCTATGGTGGAGAGCACCGACACCCAACTGTCCGGGAATTAATGCGAGACTACTATGATCACCACCCCAGAATTCAGGAAGCTATTCAGCAAATGCAAGCTCCAAAGAAATATGACCCAGAAGTTATTTCACGCCCTGGAACCTTCGCCACAGAGGTAGAGATATTCCTTGCCGCGGCCATGCTGAACACCCCGATCGCAACCTATGTAAATCCAAAAGATAATTACTGGATGTGGTTCAACCATACTCCTGCATTTCTAGGATCAGATATTGACCCCGATCCCCGCTCAATCTATATCTGGCATGTGAACAGGAATCATTATATGTTGGTCCTAGACATAGAAAAGGGACTCTTGAAGCCGTTTCACACCACCTATCCGGAAGTTATCAGATCTTGGTCGTATGCTCTCCGTCCCACATCTTCCCAAGCGAACAGAGATTCAGACCCTTCACAACTTACGCCTGACCTGTTTCCTCCAATACAGCCACAAGAACCCCTGGATCATATACCCCCTCCTCCAATACAATCACAGGAACTTCAAGATTCCAGACCGCCCCGAGGAGCAGCATCACAGGCTCGCGAGAACATTCGATCATGGTCATCAGTCTTACGATCTGGTAGAACATACCAGAAGCCCTATGGGCAGAAATAATGTATCAGTAATTATATAAGGGGAGGACTCAATGCAAGCTCTCTCCCCGAAAATGATAATTGGAAGAGTAAATCAGTCTAATTAGCGTATACTATGAGAAAACACCTATCTTAAATGATTCATCCACTAAAAAGGTCTATTGCAAATTCCAAAATTAATAATCTCAAATTAATCACTAAAATACCAAAATTAAAAAAAAATTGTTTATGTACAAATTTCCAATTATCATTCTCCACATGATAACCAGAAAATCGCATAAAAAGAAATATAATTAAGAAAAATAACATAAAAATATGAACAAATGGTTAAAAATGTGGTCATTTCGTGTAAAGTTTGGTTTCAAAGATTTGGTGAAACTTTAATTATGAAATGTGGTGAGGAAATATCGATATCTGTTGTATGTGCATGAATTTGTGAGTAAGTCTAGTCAATAAGTGTAAGCCAGAGTTGCCAATAGCAAGCCATGCCCTTCCTTCCCGTCTCAGACAAGTGCTAATGATGTAAATGTTGTATTTTCATGATTTTATTATCCAGTATGTATAATTAGTTGTTTTATAATGATAATCTGTAATATTAACTGCCATATATGTATACTTCTAATGTAACTACACGTACACGATCCCTGGATTTATTACCAGAACTTGTAAATGATCCTCGTGTTAATTACTAAATCAAACTAAGAAATTGGTATTTCTTAATAAGCTAAAGTCTGTGGCACTTCATAGCTTGATTTTCCGTTAAGAAATAGGTATTTCTTAATGCGCCCAATGTCGCAAGTTGAGGAATGATTGTTATGGTTCGACAATTGTTCCTATGTATTCTTCTTGCATTCTAGATGAACAACATCAACGCTGCGGTGATTCACCAGAATTCCCTTGAACAATTGAGAAGGTTGTCCCTATTCCAACTCCCCTACCATCCCGATAGCCCTGGGCATTACATCTACTTCAGGAGTAATGCCCCCGAGCATAAGAAGCTGTCCAACTTCGCGAAAGTGGAAGGTCGCGATGCCAAGGGCGACCCCATTGTGATTCGCCACTGGAACAAGGCCGCCTTCACGGCCGAAAACCTCTACCAGGCGATCCTTGCCTTCCTCACAGGATCCTTCTCAACTGCCTACGAGATCCTGAAGGTTGAACCCCTGGAAGTCAAACAGATGGCCAATGCGGATGTGCAGCTCAGCCGCCTCCTCATGAACCCAAATTATCACTACCCGTTCAAAACCCTCATCATGGGTGCAGTCCTCTTTGCCAAGTTTTCCCTCCCCCAATTCAAGGAAGAACTGTTAGCGACCAGAGACAGCCGCCTCATGGAGGCCACCAGAAATCGTTTCTGGGGTATCCATCAGGAACTAATGGACCTTCGCCTCAGAGAATTGGAGGTGTCCAAGAAGACCCTCGATCAGGAGGCTTCTGATCACTGTGCCTCCCATCAGGCCGCCAACATGCTCGGCCAATTGCTGGAATTCTTCAGGGTCTATCTGAAGGACCCTGAAGGCATCTATACCGTGCGCCCCCGAGTGGCCGTGATTGGAGGATGCGCCCTCCAAAATCCCCAGGTCCTGGCCTTCCTCAGAGAAATTGCCGGAACATCAGAACCACTGATGTTCCCTATCACGAAGGCCACCCCCGTCCGCTGTCTTCGGGTGGCTTTGGCCATCCGTTCCCCACTGCTTACCAGAATTGTGGTGGTCCCAGAAATTGACACTACCTACCACAAACGCCCCAATGACCTCTATCGGGACGAGGCCATGCGACTCCATCAGGAGTTCAAAGACGTCCCTCCCTACATGGAGTCGGTGCCCATGATCCGGACCTTGCCAACATTGGTGTACGTTCCGGATTCAGTTGACCCCGTGAAGACCATGAAGAAAGATCCTGCCTGGGCCGGACTGGTGTGGGGATGCTACACATTCCGTGACGACGGCACCCACTTCCGGCCCCAGGATCCCGTGGCCATTCCCACCGGGCACACCTATGCCCTTCCCCTCTGTTCCAACCAGAGACTTCACCAGTCCTGGACGGCTACGTCCCTGAAGCGGGTGCCTCTGTCCGTTTACCTCAGTAAACGGCCTCACAAGGACTCCCCCATCTACCGGCCCCGCCATCCAGATACCAAGCCCTATGGCTCTTCAAAGGCCAAGGAGTCCCAGAGAAAGGTCCCTGACCATCCCAAGAGGAAGGATCCTCATCCCTCACCAAAGAAGCGGTCCCCCTCGGTCCCATCTCTAATGTCCCTCTCCCTGCATGACCGCCCCCGATTCTATGGACCGCCCTTGAAGAAGCCCAGACGCCGCTGAACTGTTGTTTATGGCTGTGATATGTATCATTCTTTTGTTTTAATTGAAATTGTTATGTACAGATAGCTGTCTTGTCTGTTTATCCATTGTATATGAGACATGTAGCTAATAACCATTTCTTTTAGCTAATTTCGAAATAAGATATTTTTAAGAAATTCACTAACTGCTCCAAGTCCCCAACTTTCAGAAATAATGCGTCTAATGGACCTCGACTGGGTACGTCAGGCTAGACTGCATAACACACGCAAATCCAATATTAGAATTCATTAATCTGTGGCATTAGTGTTTTCTACTTTCAGAATGGCAAATAAAGAAAATGATCCGCCCCCCAATACCTATGATCCCACAGAACCACCCCAACGAAATCGTGTCAGAGAAGCCCTAATGGAATGGGGCATTTACTCTGTCTCAACGGATCCCTCACCAACCATTCGACACAGAGCCCCAGCTCCCTCCGCGGTGTCGAACCCTCCACCTGCTCAGCCATACCTTGGCTACAGACCTACAACTTGTACTCCCTCGTCAGATGGCCAGGCTATCTGCCCTCAATGCGGAGTTCCATTCGCTAAACCGGGTCAAAAGCGAGGTTCGACCCGGTGTCCAGTCAAGGTGCCCCATTGGGTAGGCAACTACACAGTTCTGAAGAACTTAAATGAACATCCCCATCATGAGCCCCGTTTCTACGGAGCAGAACGTCTCTTAGAGATGTTTCCAAAGGAAGACAAATACCCGGTTGCCACACAATACCCGGGTTACAAAACCAAATTTGGTGATACTGGTCTACGCTTGAGAATAGCCCAGATCAGCCGAGATAATGCAGTCAGCATCCATCCCGACACTACAGTTCGGGATCATATCCAGGCTGCCTTCCGCATCTTCTTGCTCAACACCTATAAGGTGGACGACACTCCAGGAGACCGGGCCTTGTACGCCGTTTCACTGGAGGATTTGCGTACACAAATCCTGCAAATTGTCAACGACCCTAGAATCAGAAACCCACGACCCTACTACCCCCCACCGCCGTTTGGGCCTGAACCCAACTATCCCACCATGATCAATGAGACCCGCCCCTATCCTCCCATTACACCCCCCAAGTCCCCAAACCAGGACTTTTCAGAGGAGGAGGAGGATCGGGAAGGAGAAACAGAAGCGGAAGAAGAAACTGAAGAAGACGACGAAGAAATCCAACCAGAATCCGAATCTGACGACGCGGCGCAACCTGAATCCCTTCCAGAATCCATGATCGACAGTTTGGACCCACTTCCCCCGCATGGTATGGCACCCCTCTAGTGCCCGACGATTGGCGTCATGATATCCCCAACTACGTCATTCGGGAAATCCAAGCTCTGCGAAGCTGTCTGGAAGCCAACATCATTCCAGTCAGAGAATACTGGCGCCAGCTTGAGGAGCTACGCCTTCTCTGCAGAGCCAATGAGCCTGAGCGAGAGCCTGAACCAACCAACGTCCCACCAGATACCCTTCCTTGCGCTTGCTCGGAATGCGATCCTCCCACCTTGGAGGAACAAATGGAAGATTACCTGCGCTGGCTCACAGAGTCCCCTGAGCCCTTCTACTATGAGGAGGAAGACTATACTCCCCCTCGCTGGAGCAGTTAGACTTAATTGTATAATAGAGAATTGTAGTTAAAGAATGCTCAAAATGACAAAAAAATACTATTTTGTGAAAAATACAAAAAAATTCGATATGCGTATAAAACAAAAATAGTGTTGTTTACTTTTTGCTGTATATGTTGTAACTGTGAAGTTTTGCAAATAATTAGGTAATTGCTGGTATCTAATAACTCAAAAAGAACCAAAAATAGTATGCGGTCATTTGTACAGGAAGTTTCATAATCCTGACCAAAGATTTTAAAATAATTATATTAGTCTCGTAAAGCGTAACTATTTGTATTTTATTTTACCTAGTTCATTCTGTGTTTGTAGCATTTGTATTTTGTCAGTATGATATTGTTTGGTTTATAATTGTAATTGTAATACTGGAAATCTTGTGTGAGTACTGTGCGAAGGGAGCCAAGGCTGGCTAAAATGAAATATTGCAAAACCAAAACAACAGTAATAACCTGTTTAGCATTTTTAAGTTCAGAAATTTAGCTACTTGTGCGTTATTCGGAATGGTAGTTATTTTTACAATTTGTGTTTGTTGAATGTTCTATGTAGTAATTTTATATGTCATGTTATTATGCGGTATTGCGTCAGTATTAATAATGCTTAATTGTATTGCTGTACAGATCATCAGAATGTTCATAATGAGTGCCTGTTGTATTAATTATTTGTAGTGGATGATTATGTGCTTGTGACAGTTCAAAAACGAATGTGAATAGTTGCCGATAGTGTAGTTGCTGATCTTCAAGAATGTTAGAATGAGGAAGTTCAATGTTTATCTCAAAACTAATCGTGAAAGCCTGAACGAGCCGAATCGGATTTTAATGTGCTAATCGGAAAATATTTAGCTGAATGTTTGTAATTGTTATATCTGCATTGTATCCTATTGGTTATCCCGTGATACGAAAGTTGATGAGTTAAAAGAATGAGGAATCTTTGTGAAGAGTCATTTTGAGACAGTCCCGTGGTTTATTCTTATACTTTGACGGTTGATAATAATGCGAATCTTGTACTGAATGAGGGTATGAATTCTTGTAATGTTGCAACGAATTATAATAACATGAGACGGGAACAGTAAATGGATAACCAATATTTCAGTTTTCATATTGATATCTAGAGAAGGAGACGAGATTAGGGAGGTACGGGCCCATTGAAGGCCGACCCCTAATAAATGATGTAATATAAGCCGGGTGCGCTTATGAATCCCCATGCTGAAATATAAGCCAGGTGCGCTTATGAACCCAAGTTCCCCGCCGACACTGAACCAGGTGTGTTCAGTGCAAACTGAACTAAAAAAACTGTAAATTCGTTACGTTTTGAGGATGTTCTGAAGGTTATGGTGGTTGCGGAACAGATCCATAGTAGATCGACCCCACCTGAAAAGAATATGCAAATTAGTTTACGTTTTGAAGGCTATGGTGGTTGCGGAACGGATCCATAGTAGATCGACCCCACCTGTAAGAAAGAGAAGAAGTAGAAGTCAGAGTTTAATGCGCAAAGCAGATGTTATAACGAAATGCAATTAGTAAGCCCTAGAAGGCTAGTGTGCTAAGGAATAACGATATGAACTGGGATATACATCGAGCACGAAACACAACACATGCAGAATACTCTTTATTGGTCTTAATCTTGATTATTAGAAGAACTGTTATTTAGAACAATTGTTAGTAATTATGGATTAGAAGTGATAGATGATTGTTATGATGTGTAACTGGTAACGTGATTGAAGGAAATGAGTTAACATTTTGGTTTATCCCCCCTAGCAGAAATCCCACCCATTTTTCTTGTGGAGGTTGTAATGGAATAACTTAGATCTTGTGCTTAAAAGTGGTTAAAAAAGTTGGTTTCTAATTAGTCTTCGCCCCAAAGGAAATCTCTACTAAAAACGGACTCTAAGGATCTTGCCTATGTTAAGTTCTAGTTTTGATATTGTGTCCAAGCCGTAATTAATTGTCATTGTATAATTGTTGAAATCAGAGTTGCCAGTCCCAAATAAGCATTTTTCAACTAATGCGAGAAGAAAAGTCTTAGGTTACTCAAACATTAACACAAGAGAAGGGCACTTACAAGCTTAGTTAGGAGCAATCAGCCCAAATAATGATCTATTACACGTGAAGTGATTACAATCATAATAATAAGGCCAATTACAAAACTCCCCTTTCGGAAAGGACAGGTGTCCTTTCCCTCAGTGGCCCGGGTGCGGTCACTTTCCCCTTCCATTGCTAGAGGTTAACGAGAACGGAAGAATAGTAAAACTCTAGAAATTCTAGTGTTGGCGTAAAAGCGAAACTTACAATTACCATGATAAGAAATTCCACATTTCTAGCGGAAAAGAATACACTAATCCTTGCCAGCAGTGTTTTAAAAGCCTTTTCAGTGTCTAATAACACATATTGGAAGATGGTTTGACTAAATAATCACATAATTAGGTTATACGTAAGAAATTAAAAGTAATAAGTACCTTAGTGCATTAATTTGCAATAATTCGTGTTTTTACAATGTTTTAGGGTTTTAAATTGTTATTAATCATGTTAGCTAGTGTTAGTTGGGTTTAATTTATGTTAATTAGCTAAATATTACGTAAGAAATGAATTTTTGGTCTGTGATGCAACTTAGGCTCATATGAAAGAGAAATTTCCCCCCTTTCCAAAAATGCAATCCCCACGTTTTAACTCCCAAAATTGAGTGAGTTATAAGCAAAAATGTTTTAGTAAGATTAGCTTTTGTTTCCTAATCTTACTTTGCTTAAAAGGAAAGTACAAAAAGGGGACTTCTAAAAAACCTTTATGTTAACTTTCTTTCCTCCTTTCCTTTCTCTTTTCTTTGTCTGGGAGGTTGTCTACCTCCCAGACTACAAGGCAGCCAGGTGCGCTGCTGTTCCCCCTTTCTTTCATCTTTTCCTACGTACGCTAGGCTTGTCCTCAGGTGAACTTTTGTTGGGCCTAATCCAACAAGAAGAGGACAACAAAAGTTCGCCTCAAGAGAAGAAAAGAGGACCCAAATTTTAACACATAGGTAAAGTTCAGAGGGGGCTTAATTAATTCCCCCATAATTAAACTATTATGAAAATTTATTACGCATAGTTAGTCAAATATGTAGTGTATCTAGATCCTAATTTTAAGACTTCAAAAATTACGTAGATTGCGTGAAAGTTGAAAACAAATGCCAAAATTCGTGTTATTTCCCCTTTGGTTACGTTTATGTGTTAACCAAAATTTTGCAAAGTTTTGCAGAATTTCAGCATCGGAAATCCATCAAAAAAGGGTCAGTTGGGGGGCAATAATTCGCAAATCTCATTAATTTCAGCCCTTAATGGCCCAGCTGGCTCAACCAGCCGCTGCTGGCCCTGTGCAAAAGATAGCAAGCTTCTAGAAAGTTCTAGAACTTTCTAGAAGCTTTAGGCTAAAATAAAAGAAGAATTCCGCCCCCAGTTTGCTAATGACCTGTCACCGAGCTGTCAGCAAAACTGTCAGCTCGGTCCCCAAAATTTCGAATCTAGTCAGTGTTCGTTTAGCAGTGGCCGAGAGCGGCCTGATTTTTACTCCCCTCCCCCAGTGTGTGTTACTTCTCGGACCACTGGTGTGGTACGGGAACATAGTAACACACACTCCCCCATAGGACGCTTTAGGACTTTTCTGGCCCACACTGGCCAGAAAAGGGTTGAGTTTACACACGAACACTCCAATTTGAGGAGCCTTTGGGTTTTTATGCCCGGCTCAGAATCTACTGCCTAGGATAAAAATAATTAGGAATTTTTATAATGGCCTTTGGCCAATTTTTTTATATGGTATTTTTCGGCTTTCGGGCCTTATTTTATATGGTATTTTGGGGCCTTTATGGCCAAATTTTTTATAGTGTTTTGGGCCGCTGAGCCCCGATTTCTGAAGTATATTTTTGGGCCCAAGGCCACCTTTTTGTTCCATAGCATGCTGGGCCTCCGGGCCAGTTTTATTTCATTTTTGTTTTATTATTTGATTAATCTAGAAATCAAGGGCAGCTCATGTAAACCCCTCCTGTGCGATGGAGGTCTTGAGGCGTGCCCACTTTTCTCTTCTTTTATTTTTTTCCCTTTAATTCCTTTTCGTTTACCAAGCCACGGCCTTCTTGGTCTAAAATTGGTAGGCCTGTATGGCCAAACTATTCTCTTTATTTGTCACTTTTGGGGTTATTTTTCGTAGTTTTCATGGGATTATGAGTGGGACCCCAAACCCCTAATTCTGAGTTAGAGAGCCCCTTAATTACGGCTCTGAAATTAATAAGCTAATTAGAGAAAATAACTCCCCACAGCCGGCAACTAGGAGTTGCCGGCCATGTTCTCAAAAACGCCATATTGCTCAAAAATTTTTTATTGCCAGTATTATGTCGTTATTTCAGCGTTAGGTCGGCACTAAAATCATTAGGTCTTAAAAAATATAGGGCATTTTAAAACCAATGCTTAAAACCTGAGTCGTTCTAGGTTTAATTTAATTAATCTTGAATCAGCCGTTTAAGAGGAATGGCCGGCTTCCTCAATTCTTGTAGTATTAATTAACTGTGTACTTAGCTTAATTAACTGTTCTTTGTTGTTAGTAATAATTGCTTAGCAATTATTACTCACTGGCTTTCACCAAAATTCAAATCATATCTTTTCCAAACTTGTAAAGTTTAAACTTTTTCCCATAAAATTTCTTTTATAGGCAAATCTGAGGAATTGCAAAGCTGTAAAAGTCGCGCACAACAAAGTCCAAAGCTTACAAACTTCTTACACGAATGAGCCTAAGTTAATTCATTAGTTAGTCTAAGTAGTTAGATAGTTATTAGTATGAATGTTCTGTACGATTGGAGTGTGAATGTTTCGTGAGTCCGAAGTGTGAATGTTTTGCAAGTCTGAGGTGTGAGTGTTTTGCAAGCCTAAAGTATGAATGTTTTGCAAGAAAGAAGCGTGAATGTGTTATAAAATATAGATGTAAATGTGTCCCCAAAAAGTACCTAAGGTGGTTATTCGGGTAAACTCCTCATGGAGCGTGAGGTTCCGAAATTAACCAAGTCTCAAGGATGTTTGGTTGAATGATTGTAGAATGCTCTAATTTGTATGCATGTAGGATGAATGTTTTTGTATAATTGTGGTGGCAACTCACGGAAACTCCCCTTGTGCGATAGGGGTTGTGAGGATTGTCAAATCAGTATGAATGTCAATTGAGTGAATGAGTATTAATAATGTAGTTATTAATATTAAGACAATCCGGGAAGCCTAAATTTTAACAAATCGTAGTAAACTCTGCCAACAATCATCAAATTGCAAATCACATCAAACTCCACATTAATCAAAGATAGTATTTTAAACAGTCCGAAATGTTAGTTATACTGGATTATTTTGATATGTGGTAGCTCACCGGTTCTCATCAGGCGCATGAGACCAACCTTGTGAAGTTTACCTTAGGCTTCCTGTATTAGGCAGCAAATTGGTGTGAATGTGTATAAATGTGTGTTTGTTGTTGAATGTTTGTTGATTTGAGGAATATGAGTGTGACAAACAGTGTGAATGAGTACCTATTTCGATATCGAGGTAATATGAAATTAGGTAGTTAATCAAGTCCAGGGTCACGGGGATCCCCAGGATAAGCTAATGTTACCAGGTGGTCCTCGATTCGTCCACGTAGGTATGCCCGCAAGAAGGGAGTGGACGAATCGCAGATAAAGGACTTCGTGCTGGTCTGTTTCATCTGTCTAGAGCTGAATTTTGTTCCAAGATTTGTAATATATATATATTAGTTAAAGTTTGTCCATTGTTTTGTACTAATTATATGTG
>JASAND010023917.1:0-17017 GCA_030248195.1 Trissonchulus latispiculum
ACTTACAGGCACATGATTTGGAGGTTCCTAGAGTTGGTAACCGGTTCCACTAGAACCTGGAACCGGAACTACTGAATCAACATTAGTGACACTATCCCTTCTACTTAGATAAAATTTAAATTATAACATGCTTGAAAAATTAGGAACATGTAATTGTTTTATTGTAAGCAAAAGTTTCGATATCCTTTATTTTGGAATTTCGATATTTTTGTTTTCTTACTTCTAATTTTTCAAATTTTGTTAAGTTATTTCGTGTGGATTACAAAATGCAGTTTTGCAAATATCTAAATTAACTTTAACTAATTTCTAAAATTTTCTATTCAAAAATTCCAATTGGTAATGGAAGGAAGGCGGGCATTTTCGTTCAGACGTGAACAATAAAGCTTTTCCGAATGAAAACGTTAAGAAAACGTTAATGAAAAGTTTCAACAGTCAGTAGAATTATTTCAGTTTTCGATTATATATAGTTTCTTTTTCAGTTTCAGTTTTAATCGGTGATTCAAGATAATTTAGTTTCAGTCGGTCGAAGAAAATAGTTTCGGTTTCAGTTTAAGTTTCAGTTGGGAACGCAAAATAAGTTTAGAGTCAGAGTTTCAGGGGCAATTTCAGTTTCACTTTCAGTTCATTCAAAAAACTACAGTTTCCTAGCCTTCAGAAACAATATAAAGCATAAATTAACGATTACTCATATTGCATTACTCAATACTCTCTACGATTACTCATTACTCAATACTGCAGCGTATTAACGAGATGTCTTAAAATCTTCGAATATTCATGTTTTGAGAGAAGGCCTGAAAATAGTTTCAGTCCGAGTTTCAAGTCTTTGCTCAAAGTAGTTTCAGTGTCAATTAGGTCACATCCCAAAATAATTTCAGTTTAAAGTTTCAGTTTCTGTGACAGAATCACCAATAGCTCTTAGTTAGCTAGTTAGTGTACCAACAGATTTGTGTTTGGTCCTTAGTTTTAGTTGGATACAGTTAATTTTTAGAAATATCAAAAATCGAATCAACAGTCACTAATCTGAAAATTTGAATCGAATCGCAGCTTGCTCAAAATGACCGAAATCGAACTGCATCGAATCGTTTCAAATTTGAGCGGTCGTAAATCGAACTGAATCGAATCGTACATTTCGAAGCAGTAGTAAAACTGAACTGAATCGAATCGAAAATAAAACCGTTGAGAATCAATACAACCCTATTTTTAATTATGATTTCAATCAACAACGTGCAAACCTTTTGGTCTACTAAGCCAAATAAGGATACTTGAGCATTTGTAATCGGAAATGCCTCATTTGGATTGACGGGAGCGAATACTTTCATACCGAAACATTTTTCAGAAAGCGGTTGTAGCGGCTTGAAGGTGTGAGAAATGTTATGCATACAACAAGTAGGATCCCATTTTTGCAAGTGAATTTATCAGAAAGACGTAATGCCACAAACTGTGATGTATTACTTAAAGCATGCAGTAGTATTGAATATTATTTTAAATATTAGAGGGAGCATAACTACTATCAGGATCACTCAAAAATTTATACAATGAAACTATTGGCATTAGGAATGGGGGATAACACTTTTAAAAAATTATGCTCTTTCTTTTCTATTGTTATTTTTGTTTATAAACTTGGAAGGAGTTCAAGCATTTAAACAGGTTTAAGTTCAAGTTCAAACAACCAAGTTGCCTGCAAAATGTTAATTGCCACTTGTGGAGCTAAACTGACATACAGGGCGGCTACGCAGATTACTCTTTGGTCGTGCTTAATTTGACTAGAACAACACGGGCTTCAGCATTTTCCCTTATGTGACATCTGCATATGCTTCCAGTTAGTGTTAGTACTTGTGGCCGAAGCTGAATTTATAACGACCCATATGGGAGGCCTACGGGGTTAGTCACGCCGTTTACCAAAGCAGAACACGTTGTCAAAAAGTGTCATTTTGAAACTGCGAAGTGAATCCGTGTCGAAGATTACAGACGCCGAGGCTTTCATAAACCTTTTTTACAGGTTACAATTTCTGCAGTACCGTCCAATTGTTACCTCAGGTGCTGCGGTACGGTGGATTAAAATGTTACTTGAATTTACTAAGGTAGTTTCCACCGTTTCGGTAGCGCTAGTATCTTTCACGCAATACTCTGATAATGTAAAAAATTTACAAATCCGAGAAGAGTGGATTATACTTTTTGAAGACTGAATGTGTTTTAAATTTTTTGAATCGTTTTCGCAACACTATGTGGGTCGCATTTTGCAACGTCTACTCCTTGCCGTAAATATTTTGGGAGCAGCCCCAGACCTTCGCACATCTGTCTCTTCTCCAAAGAAACATGTAAATCCAGGCAAAGCTACAGTTTCGTCAATGCTGCCATGTAAAGAATACTTATATTGATTGCTCTGAAAATTCATTTCAGTAGTGTTTCTGTATCTGTGAAACTATCCGCAGTTATGAAATAAAACGAACCGAATCCATACTTTAAGGGGGTCCACCATGAAAAATTCTATGGTCACGGATTTTTTGCTCATTTTCACACAAAATTTTGTCACATATGTCATGCACATCGAGTTTAACTTTTTGAGTAGTTTCGTTTAGTACTTAAGGAGTAACCGGCTATTAACTGCATGCAACTTGAAAATGGGTGGAATCACAGAATGCCGGACAGCTTTTAATGCGGAAAGTCTACTTTATTGCTTTATTCCCTGATTTTTAAGGAATAGCACCGGCGCTGGAAAACCTTGACCACGACAATCATTTAACGGCCGATAACTTGGCAAATTTGGGGCAATGGTCCAGGAAGAGAAATGTTCCCGACAATGAGAGCTCTCGATTGATATAAAATTTAACGTATTTCAAAAAATTTGACAAATTGCTGTTTGAGATTATGGTTGTCAGACCCTCATATTTGATTGTACTGAGTGTACTAACCTACCCCACTTTTACCAAACTTAGACCTAAGGTCATCAATAAAGGTGCACAAATAGATAGTCTAGCATTTTATAGGTCTGTGCTACCATAGCTCTATGTTATTTGCAAAAACGCGAATTTCCAAGTTGCTAAGCATTCGGATTTCTGCGCCAGAAAGATCTCGAAATCGGGCAGAGCTAACCAGGATCAATTGGTATCTACAATCTTCAATTTCTGGAGTAGGGATCAATTACTCACTTTGTTTACAAGCTTACTGGTACAATCTGAAAGGTAATTTCTGAAATTTTTAATTTGGAGGAGGTGATATATACAAAAGTTTGAGGCTGAGGTTTTGTGGACCTGTTCGTTCGTTCGTTTTCATCAACTTGCTTTCAGAATGCCCCCTTGCAAAAATTCTAAAGTTTTTTGGCAAAAAATTTTATCTTAGAGAAATATTATATATATATATATATATATATATATATATATATATCATCATGTCTCGCAAAGAGTTAAAACTATAAAATACAATGCTTGTCCTAGGAAGTCTGGCAGGCCAGGAGCCGATTTCATCATTAGTCACAAGTTGACAAGCACGCTGAAATGACGTCAGAGCTCACAAGTTCAGGAAAGTGCTTGTAGGGAAAGAAGAGGCCAAAATAGAAGCAATTTGTTACCAAAGAACTAGAGTAAACAAAAAACAATAATTCAAGAATTATGCAACGAACGGAAGACTTTTCGAAAGTTAAATTGGTCAGTAATTAAATAAGCAAATAGGAAATAAAGAAATGGATACAAGAAAAGTAAATTAACTAAAGAATTGCCACATTAGAGGAAACCAATGAAAATTGTATAAATCAGCGTAAATAATCAGTGTAATACATTGAAAAAGTTTCAAATGTATACCAAAATTTGGTCCTGCAAATTTCAGTAAAATTTAGGTAATTTCATTTGTTAATTGTTCAACTTTCGAGAAAGTGTCATCGTCCTTCAGTAAACGAGTAAATTCATTTAACATTAATTTTTTATTAATTAAAATTGAGTGCCACAAGTGATACTTTGACTTGTGGAATTTTGCAGCTGTTTGCAGGAATTTGTGAACTTGTGACTGCTTGTGGCTTGACGAAACCGAAACTGGAAAATCAACTTGTGGGCAACTTGTCACAAGCAGGGACTTTGCTTGTGACTTGTGGCTTGTGACTAAAATCGTTGATGAAATCGAAATTGCTTGTAGCTTGTAAACTTGTGAACTTGTGACTAATGATGAAATAGGCCCCAGATGGACGAGGATGCGGCGAGGATAGGATCTGGACAACGGATGATCCGAACCAATGGCAATTTGTCACAAACAAAAAACTAAAACAACAAAAAGTCTACACTACAAGTAATTACAAAAACTGTGGTTCAGCTAGTTTACGAGGGCGCAAATTACATTGGTTGTTGGATGTAACTGGTGACGGTTGTTTGTCTGTACCGATAGTAGGAAAGAAAGAGTTGAAGTAGTTGAGAAGGAGTTGGATAAAAGACTCGACCAACTAATGTTTTCATAGCAGGGTTTTAACAGGCCATGGGAAACATATTGTTCCGCCATTCCATCAGCTAAAGATACTACTTTGGCGAACGGGATCGATGCCGACAACGCAAAAAGGACCTTTCCACTTATGAGTAAGTTTAACGTTGACTTAGGACGCGACTACTGATGAGTAGACAAACACCTTGGAACCTAGGGACTACTCTCTCTCACTGAACTTAGCATCATGGTGCTTTTGTTGGATTGCATAAGCATTGCGAATGTTATGCTTGTCGGACCGACGAGCAAGAAAAGCATAAGCCATAGCATGAGAAGCATAATCATCAAGAAGAAAACGTTGGTGAGGGCATTCCTGTCCCAAACTGAAAGGAACGAAAACTAATTCAAAGGAACAGAATTTAGTAATCTCCTACGTAGCGTATGCAAACACAGCATGAGTTAAATACTTCTCCTAATTGCGATGACCACTGTACACGCACATTTACACGTACTTGAAGCGCTCAGCAAGCCCTTGAAATGCAGGGTGTTAGGCTGTCGACGGCTCCTGAGAACAACCCACAAGTTCCAGTACAAATGCCATTAACTTCGATAGAAAAGAAATACCTCTGTCAAGACGAAGAATTTGAGGCGCGCCATGACGTAGTACTATATGTTCAACAAAAAACTCGCAATTGTCAAAGATTTTTGATCAGGAGAGCAAATGCTTCCACGGACTTAGTAAAATCATCCACAAAAAGCAAGATGCAGTTATTAATGTTATTAGTGTTAATCAATAGAAAACTAACAACATCGACCACCAATGAATAGAATGGGTGAAACAGCGATGGCTTTCAAATAACTTCTGGGATTGGCAGGAGAATTCTTAACAAGTTTGACAAAGATCGGCAAAAATCAAACGCTTGCTGTCGCATTTTAGGTCAAAAAACAGTCTTCACCATATATTAACATAACATAGGGTCGAGTTCTGGTGGGGGCTTGTCACCAAAACATTTTGAGGGGGCTTGTACCTTGAGCTAAAATTTTCAAGAGGGCTTGCACCCAGACATGTGCAGGAGGGAAAGTTCTGGGCGGGGCGAGCCGGCGGCCTAAGGCCGCCGGAAAACCGGGTTTTCCGGTTTTTTGTCCAAAAAACCGGAAAAATGCGGATTCTGGGAGGGGGGGGTGAGGTCCAAGTCTGGGGGAACCCCCCCCAAGCACATGTATGCTTGCACCTAAAGAAAAAATTTGTGAATTTTTGAATTTTTCGAAAACTTCTCGCTAATTTTATTAAAATGTACTTTTTATTTTAAAATTTGTAGTTGTAATTGTGGTTGTAATTCTATTTAAGGAAAAACTTTCAAAATTTTGCCAGATGTTCACGAAAAATTCAATATTTAGCTAAAAAATTCCGGCCTTTTTAAAATTTTTTTAAATTTTAGTCTAAAAACTCATGTTTTCCGGCCATTTTTTTACCCCTTGTCCCCGACGGCGGCAGGGCTTGTTCCTTCTCCGGGTTGCGAGGCTTGGACCCCCAGACCCCCCCGCGTTAACCTATGGTCTTCACCTTATCGTACGTACGTTTAAATCCCGAATAACCGGAGCAGGGCCTTAATTGTAGTTCGCGGAATAATCCCATGACATGCGTCTGCGGAATGGCTATCCGGGAAATACCATCCGTGAAACGACCTAAGAGCCCGTCCTCAAAATGAAACGAATCGGCGTTCTGAAGCTGACAGTCAGCGGGCAATGTGCCGTCTAAGAGGAACTGTAGATAGGTCCAAAGTAAAGGGTCAACTTTTTGGTCGACAAGGAAAGAAGAATCCGTGGAAGTGTAGAAATGAGCGATCTTAGAAACGGCATCTACTGCGCTCAAGAAAAAAATTGTAAACTATCGGCTATCGCCTCGGCTGTTGTAGAGATTTGGACTCAGTAAAAGTAAATCTCAGAACAAACAATTTAAACACAGGAATAAATTTGTAGAGAATATACTCTGCGGAGTATGACTCCCGACAAACTCCCAATACTACGATTGCAACGATCCTGCGTATGTGAGACTCTTAACTTCCGATTTCCCTAGCCAACTAATAAGAGGAAACAAGAGGTTAGGATTATCTGCAATGAACTAATAAACAGACCATGTACAACAGAATATTATAGACATTGCATTTATTAGATATAGGGGATAATTAAAAAATGATACAATAACAAAGACCGTATACAGCAAAAATTGAAACTACTGAAATAAGGAAAACGGTGCACAACAGTTTACCAACTCTGATTGGATGTTGAATATATCAAAATGTAGAGAATTTTTTAAAAGTTAGCAATACAATTTAACAACCAAGTATTACAAACAATACAGGATATTATTGAGTATACATAAAAATACAATTAACTACAATCTAATATATACTTTACTTTGCGAAGAACCCAAAGAAATGGGATTTTGTGAATTTGTTGCTTACACAATTGGTCAACCTCTTTCGGCCCTAATCCCTCAGGCCCTGACCAATTGTAAGCATAGACCTGAAGGGTTGACCAATAAAGAATATAGGTCAGAGCGGGATTAGGACCTGAAGTACTCATCATCAGAGAGATCCAGTACTTTTTTCAAAAAATATTTGTAAACGTATGTGCTGGTTAGGCCAGCCATCCCGTAGGATGACCTGAGTACAACTAGCCTAACCCTACCCGTTTCAGATTACTTGGATATTTGGAAAGCAAAAAGATAAGGAATCCAAACGTAGAAATAATAAGACTTTCCAATTTTGCAAATTAAAACGTTTGAAGCGGACCGTGCAGAGTGAACTAGAAAAGAAGCCCATTAAGTTACAGGGGAAAAAGCCCAAGTTACGGGGGGCAAAAGCCCAAGTTACAGCGGGCAAAAGCCCAGATTACAGTGCATAGTTGAAGTGCAAGCTTGATGGTGTAGTTACAATGACACAAAGCAGTACATCAATAGAATAAATGAAACAAAAATAATACTAACCAAACAATATACAAAAATAGGAAAACATGAAATTCTGTAATAACAAAAAGACGAGTTCGTTTAATAGTTTTACTTTATCTGCTATATTTGAGGATATTGCAGTTTTAATGTAACTGTTTTTAAGGGTAGAGTTACGTAGCATGCGTTTCATTGATTTATTGGAGTAACCTCTATCTATAAGAGTATTTTTTATTTTATCAACGTTATCAATAAAGTCGCTGAAGTCATCGCATATTTTAAAGCTACGAGATATTTGGCAGTTAACTGTATTTTCTATAATTCTAGGAGATATGTTTGATCCCATTGCTGGAAATCTATTAATAAGAAACGGAAAATCATCTCGTCTATCATTCAGCTTAGTTACAAACTTATTTTTAATAATGCTTATGCTAGGATCTAATACCTCTGCAGCGGAATTCGATGTATTAACTTTATTTAATTCAAGTTCAGCAGGATACATATTATGTTGAATAGATTCAAAATAATTATGATCCATAACCAATGTTAGGTCATCTATGTACCTTTTAGCATGTTCCAGTAACTTTGTATTACAGTCATTTTCGTTATTAATTACATACCTATGTTCCATTTCATGAAGAACCAAATTCGCTATATTAGGAGCAGCATTGCTACCCATAGGTATACCTACAACTTGCTTGAACACGTAATTACCGCAAGTGAAGTACAGATTATCTAGTAGGAACTTGATGTGTTCCATAAGTTTTGTGTACGTAACAGTGTTATTATCAAGTCCTATTCCCCAGCGCATACTAGTATATGTTAAGTGCATATGGTTTCGCATGGTTGTATAAATTAACTTGTCTAATGAAGATATTATGGTTTCGTGTTTTAAGTTAGTACATAATGTAGTAAAATCATATGTGTTTATAGTTTTAAAGTTATCAGTAGAATTTAACTTTTTAATGTATCTAGTATTGGCTGGTTATTATTAATAAACCTAACGGACAAAACTAAAAGGGTTATATGAGTTTATTGAACCCTACCACAAAGTTTCACAAAGAAACAAAACGGTTTCACAAAAGCTCAAGATACAGGCACCAAAACTAAATTTCATATAGAATACAAAACCGACAAAACTAGACATCGGCTTCACTAATTGGCACGAACGTACGGTTTAATTCAGCTACTTCGGTCAAGTGGCCGGCTTGGATAGATAATTTTCAAAAGTCTGTCTTTTTAGCTTAGTATTGTTTGAGATCTATTTAGTAAGGATCAAACATTGATTTTGAGTCAACACGATAGCTGTTTGGAATCGAAGAGCACCGAGGATGCCTTGTGCTTCGGGAAGGGATCATAGGAGTGTTGTACTCCTTCCCACCGAGAGAAGCCCTTTCGGAAGCACATTTTACGGGAGGAAAGATTGAACCAAGAGTTTATAGTAACAACTGTAACATTATTATACCCCTTGATTGGCTTTTTCCTCTTGAAAGGTGCCTCCATACACACAAAAACAAGCGTCTACGCGAGCGTAGAACCAGGAAATTAACATTAGTGTTAGTTGTTTGTTACCGATCGGCAGTTTCAGGTTTTGAATCTATCTTATGCTTATACATCCCAATTTGCTTCTGTAGGTTTGCTTTCTGGCCTGTTCAATCTAGACATAATCCTAATCCCTCCTGTAACTTTTGCCTCTACAGTTACTGAGCCTGTAGAAGGATTGTGACGCACAATAATCTCTAGCGGCTCTATTGTTGAGCTGGAGAGACTGAGGATCTATAATATCTTCGTGTGCGCTTGAAGCACGTCAAGAACACTATCTTTAAGCCTCCTCAGAGCAGATTCACCTCTAAGCTTTCCTGCAATTTCTATCTCACTTTCTCTCTCTCTCTCTCTATCTCTCTGTGCTTGTCCAATATTTTCTACAGTATCGACCGATAGCTTACAGTTTAAGTGTTCCTTCTTTAAAAGACGCCTAGCTTCCGTTAGTATTGTACACGGGACCGGTCCAAACTGGCTGGCCGGCGCCCGGCCAACCACTTACAGCCCGGCCGGGACAGTTTCTGCGGCTTATCGCCTTAAACTGGCTACAGTCTGCCTTGAAAAATATCAAATATCTTATATTTGTGCTTGCATTTTAGATAGACGGCGGAAAACATTGGACTACACTAGTTTCCGTATACTGTTATTGAACTGTACAGAACTTAAGAGAACGTACTGCTACAATCTTACGTAAGCAATCTTTCTCTAACTGAAAAAGAAGTTCCACTTTGTACTAATTTGAACTCCATGGAGTTCAAGTTAGCAAGAGCAGTGAGTGATATGTAACTTACATGATGAACATGATAAACCATAGGAACAACGTTACATCAATTCTGTAATGAAGCTTGTGCTTTAGATAATAGATAATAGATAATAATAATAATAATAATAATCATATAATGTTTTCCAAACAAAGTAGAACTAGGAAGCCCGTCGATTACAGTTAATTCGTTGACTCACAATTCCGCGCATTTCAAACAGTATCACAGTAAATTAAATTTTGAACGTTGAAAGGAAAATAATGGGAAACCTTTCCCCCTCCACTTGACTTTAAAATTTACAGTGACAATACGTTAACAGGTTTCAATTTTGTTCATTTCCTTTTTGTTTTTTGAATCCAACATTTTTTGATCCAGCATTTTTGATTGTCTGTTTCTTGTGCCTCCAGCTTTGGCTTGCATACACTGTGACAAAAATTTAAGACCTAACTCCAGAGTTTTGACCCATAGATATTAAATTTTGTGTGAGACTCAGTAGAGGGCTAATGGATTAAAAATGAAAAAATTAAATTTTAAAACACATTTTTTTAGTTTTGCAAAGGGATACATTATTTTCTCCCTTATTTTGCTGAAATTGAGGTTTTTGAGCGATGAGCACTAGTCTGCAATCCGTCATTTGATTCAGCTTTTCGACAGCTCAGTGGGAGCTAAAGTTAAGCATAATATTTAAGCTTTTCCTAAAGATTTTAAATTTTAACGAATTTCAAATTCATATTTAATCTCTCAAAAGACTGCATGCAACTTTTTGATTTTGATTTCATCAGCTTCCAGTTCCCACAAAAGCTTAATGTTATTGGGCTTTTTGACGAAGTTTATGTTTGGTTGGACTTTAGTGTTGTTCGTCGGCCGGTATCAACTACCGCGAACCGACCGGATAAGAACTGCCCAAGTGGCCGGCCGGTCAATCGGTCGACTGAACCTGAAACCATAAGCTGATTTGCATATTATATATCTGTTATACATAACCAGGGGCCTATTTCACAAAACCACATTTAGTTACATTACATTTCTTAAATTAAAATGTACATTTGCTACATTTTTGGATTTCATAAAACAAACGTAATCTTTTATAATGTAATGTAACTATATTACATTTAGGAAATGTCTTATATTTTTGAGCCATATTACAAGCCAGTTGTAGTACTGCTTGCTGTGCTCACAGATTTTGTGAGCTCACTTGCAGGCGAAGCCCTCGTGAAGGGCACTCGTGCGCCTCGCGCACTCGTGCCCTTCACTCGGAGCTTCGCTTGCTAGTGTGCACACAAATCTCTGAGAGCACTGCTGCCAGTGCTACAACTTACACTTGTAACTACATTGTAGTTACATCACATTACATTGTAATATTACAGTGTAATATGTACATTACATTACATTACAGGTTGGAGTTCTCTCCAGGGGTCACTTTACCTTTACCTTTACATTACATTGTAATTACATTGGAAGTACATTTTATTGTACACACCAGCTACATTACGTGGACTTAATGTATTGTTTACAACAGTTTATGTTTAAGTAAAAAGTTTCTAGCTATATCTATATCTGTATATAGGGTATAAAAGCATCTAAATTTTTGAAAATGTCACTAATTTTTAGAGAGATCGAGACTGTTCGGATTTTTTAATAAAGGGTCATTATGCATAAAGTAAAAATTTTTAATGTCATCTTTACGTAATCGTAAAGTCTTTCATAGGTTAAACAGTCCTGTTATTGAATGTCTTAACGAGAGAAAGTCCGCTTTATTGTCGCCTTGATCACAGTGAAAAATGTAGTTACATCTGGGGCCAATGTTATCAAAGTTTAAACCCGGGTTAATTCGCAAACCGGGGTTAACTTGGATATGTTTAACATACAAACTTAACCCGAGTCAGCCACTTAACCTGGGTTTGGGCGTTGATAATATCGGCCCCTGGACCGAAAATGTAATGTAAAATACCTAAAATATATACTTTTATGAAACTATGGTAGTGTAACTCAAGTGTAAATAGTTACATTTCAAGCCTATTCAAAGCTGTTACCGGCTGGCCGAACCAAAAATCCTACCGACCAAGAGTACTATATATACTGGGCTTCATTCATGGATGCGCAACATCTCAAAAAGTCATGCAAGCCAACTGATTTTGTTTTCTTCTGTCGAAGGTTTAATAACAAAGGCAATAAGTTTGTGGTGACACGTTGGCAAAGTCAGTAAATTATGTCACTACAAATAAACAAAACTGTCTGCTATTCTTCATCTTATTAAAACTGCCTCATTAGAACTTGTTAACTGTACTGGATTAGGCTGGTATGAGTCAGCCTCTGCAGTTCCCTGGACGAAACTGTCTCGTTCAATGCTATTGACTCGTACATTGGCTCTCTCCTGTTTCGGACTCAGACTTTGCCTTAGTGACTGCAGGCAGGCGTTTTTCATTATTTCCTTCCGATTCCACCAGGAAGTAGACTCAATTTGCAATGCAAGCTACGGCTAACTCATGACGAAGATCCAGTGTTGTAGATCGGCGCGCTTTTCAGCCGCCAAGCCGGCCGATCTGATTGTCAGACCTGGCCGGCCAGGCCGGTCAGACGAAACCGATTTTACAATATTTTGAAATTGCATTTAAGATACCGTAAAGTCTAGAAAATATTTATCAAAATAGTAATCTTGATTTCCTATCAAAAAATTTTAAATCTCAGTTTTCCAAAATTCAAATTTCTAAAATTTCAATTTTTTGCGTAAATATCGATAAGAAACTTGTTCTAATTGAAAAAAATTTGCAATTGTCATTCCAGTAGATTTGATTCGAAATCTCTGGACCGCTTATGCGTACCCGTGACTTCCGGATTATTGCTCTGAGCGCTCGGACTTGACAAATTGAGCTGCTGAGTCCGCGTTTGCATCAACCAAAATAGATTTTGTATCCAAAATGAAGCGAAAGTGAACTGAATCTTAACGCAAAAATGCATTGTACTTATACCAAATTTGAGCTCAATCGGTAAAACCATATGATTTACTTTAGCTCAACTGATCAATACAAAATTTCATAATATTCAATTCATCAAATAAAATTCAAAATACTAAAACACTGCACAAACTTTGACTTGACAAAATCATATCAATAGGGATATAGAAATAAATATTATACAAATCATATTATAATGTATTAATATTATATATATTGCATTTTTATATCTATTTATAAGATTGATATGTTATCAATTAGAGCATTACTGAAACTGAATTTTCATGCTTTCAAGGACCACAGCAAATTAATTATTGAGATCACACCTGTGCCATGGATCGGGCAAGCCTTAAATTATTTATCAGATTGCAAAAGAACTACAAAAATAATCAAGTTTCAGTCCTTGACTTAATTTTCAGGTGTTTCCGAAGACGCACCAACAGAGTAGAAATTGAAATTGGGAGTCTGGGGTTCTTGGCCATTTCCCTCTGCTGATCTGCCCATCATTAGGGTTGGGGTCCGAAAGCACGGGCCGGGCCGGGGCCGGCCCCGCAAATTTATCTGACTGCCGACTGCCGTCCAATGTGGAGTTAGCTCGAAATTGAGAACGACAATTTACCACTTCCATTTACAGCATGCTTTTCACTTTAGAAACTTTAGCCTTTAGAAGCAAAGGTGGCAACACCAATCTATGTCTAGCGAGATTCCCGAACAGAGAGAGAGAGAGAACTTTAGCCTGAAGTTATTTTGAGGATAAACCAGAAGAAACTGCAAACCAAAACAATCTCCTATAGTTTTGCCCAGAAAATGTTGATTAGACAAAACTTTTCCGACAAAGTTATCACTAATTTTTGATCAAAAACAAAAATTATCCTGATCAAAAATTACAGATAACTTTGTCAAATGTTTTATCTAATCAACTTTTTCAGTGAATAACTGCTAGCGATTATTTTGGTTTGCAGTTTCTTCTGGTTTATCCTCAAAATAACCTCATAGTCGAGCAAGGCTGAAGTTTCTCTATCATTATTAACATAATTACGGCTAAAACCTTTGTACCTACTCATTAATTTTCTGTGTGCCCCCCCCCAGTTACTGTATATATCATCTATCAAGTGCAATGAAGCTAGTTAGGATAGTTTACATCACATGAAGGTACGTGAGGTATATGCTAAAACTTAGACCTGCCCTCGGGATCTCATTAGAGGAGAGCTAACTTAATGCTCGCTCGCTCGCTTCATTTGTTGAACTTATACACTTTTCTTCATCTTCTTCTTCTCTGCTGTTTCTATTTTGTGAAACTTTTAAGGTTCATGTAAACTGTAGGATTCAGCCTTCAACGCGTTCCTTGTCTAATTGTTTTCCAATCTTCCGTACAGACAGAATTCGTTGTACTTTGTTGGGTTCCTCCCCTTTTTCCAAAGCTCGCACAGAATCCAAAGTTTGTGAGTGTAGGTAGGTTTGATATAGTTTTCACCGTTTGACTGCCAACATTTTCACATTTCCCCATTTATTAAGGTGCTATAGTGGTAGCATTTCTGACTTCGGAGCAGAAGAGTTCGAACCACGGTCCTTCTGCCCCGGAGTCAGACATGCTTCCACTACACCACCAGGATCAGCTGAACTCCCACATCAGGCTTATCAATCTTTCCTATGCTTTCTTCCCTTAGAACAGTCGATAAACCAAGGTGTTTGCTCCAGCTTCCTTTTGGAGCGACAGCATTCAGGCAACATAGTGAAATTCAACTATAAGTAGGCGTAGGGAAGTAAAATGGATCATCGTTCCCTATATACTGTTTCGAAACTGGAAACGGGGGACCTAGCGCAAATCGAACCCACAACCTCTGGGTTGACCAAATCACCCACTTACGTTCCAGCTTGATGAAGTGGTAGGCTTGGAACAGTGATAGCCTCTGTAGTACAGTGGGGGGGGGGGGGGAGAATTTATGGCAAATATTAACTGAATGAAACAGTATCAATTAGCCTAATGAATTTATTCCTTTCTATGAACCCTAAGAATCTAATCTATTTCTGTCTGTCCTCAGAAGTGTTCGTTCAGATTTATTTCTTTGTTAGAAATTAGGTATATCCTAATATCTAGCCAGGTGCTTGCATTTGTTCATAAAGGTTAGAAAAGGGTTTTGTAGGAAGAAAACAGGATTTTCCCAACTTTCATAAGACATACATTTTGCTTTCATTAATAGCTAAATCTGAGATATACCTTGCTAGATTTTGTACCTGTTTTGCCCTTATTGCTGTTCTATAAGAAGAAAACCTGTACAACTCTCGGCGTCTCGTCTAGTCCTTTCGCGAAAGACAGCTATAGTAGATGCGCCCAATCTGCGTCACCTTTTGTATACGCAAAATGAGTGGTCACTTTGAAAATCTGTAACTTTTGAATGGCGAAATTTCATAACATAAAACTTTACAGAAGTCTCAAGTACCTCTGCTTCTACATTTCTGTAAAATTTGACGGTATTAGGTAAAGTCAATCGTAAGTTATAGCCATTTTTATGCTAAAAAAGGCAGTTTTTCGCGGTGAGAAGTTCATTCCGTAAAGTGCGTCGGACGCGTCCTAAAGTGCGTCATTTCAAAGTTGCTATGATTTGCATTAGAAAATCAAATTTTGAGATGCAATAACACCTGTTTCCGACAATTTTATGCTACGAAAATTTTTTATGTGGTAGTTGACTTGTATATAAACAATATACATCAAAATCAACAAAATCTGTGATCTTCAAAAAATTTGTTAAAATGCCAGTACTGTGGTATTTAAAGCGAATTTTGGTTGTAAATTAAACTATAACAATTAATAAAATGAAATTTTATAATTTAAAGCAGGAAACAACGACTTTTACTAAAAAAATGAAATGCAATAAAAACAGAAAATTTGGTATCAGATTGTTCAGAATTATTCCTAGGATTGTGTTTTTGCACTTAGTTTTGTCTTAGGTTAAGTTATAAAGCCAGTATTTGCATTTATTTGAAGCAAATTTACATGTAAAAGATACGAACGCACATTAGGGATATTTGCGCAAAAAGTTAATTTAGAGCGACGCACTTTAGGTACTGATCAGTGGTTCCAGTAAAATCGGAATTTCTCAGTCCAAGTACGGTGAAATTTGGAATTGTTTATATTTTTGGAATCAGCAGATTATAACAAACAATTTGATAGCTGACACATTAAACGTTGTTAAGTATTAAGATTGTTAGGTGCATAAAACTGAATTCGGGACATTGCTTAAACTTTGGCGGACAACGGATGTTTTATTCAAAGTATAGTGAACTTTGTAGAATTGTGCACGGCTAAAAACTTTTTAGCAAATAATTTTTACACCATTGCATAGAGCTTGAATAGACCTGCTCAGAAATGTGAAAACTTTAGGATATCTTCCATTTTGTAGCGCACCAGATAACTTTAAACGGCTGAGTGACGCACTTTGGGGTATGACGCAGATTGGGCGAATCTACTATATCTTTCTGTAGGTGTAGTGTTTCTTAGGAGTAAAGGTGAGATAAGGATTTACCTCGACAGAGTGCTTATCCTGTGTGTGAAGGCTTTTACGTTCATTTTCTACTATCATGCAATCTGCCGCTACTAGACATCCGCATAACACACTAAAATCGTAGGCAATAACTTGACGCATTTAACGTTGATGACTAGGCGGTAAGCGTACTGATGTAGCGCTTCAGCCAAGTACTGGTGGACCGAAGGACTCAACAAGGATACCGAACGATACTGACATTTAGTGGTTGTGCATAATTTGCACCATCACGTAAAGTGCACCAGTTGGTTGTGTTTTGCATTGCGTAGAACTTGATTTTGAAAGATATGGCATGTATTTTGGCTCAAAACGTAGCCTATCAACTGCTCTCCCACGCTATCAACATAGTCACGTGATTTGATGTTGTCAGAATTGGTGACACTTCGTTAAATGCAGCTCCCTTTGGAGAAAACACTGTGTTCACTTGCAAAACAGGTATGTACGCTCTTGTTTCAATTTATGATTGCGAATTCAATTTTTGATGTTTTAGAAAATTTTTAACACTGTCGTAATCGTGGGGATGTGAGGAACATTTTGTTGTAAAAATCACTTTAAGAAAATAAAACTACGTGTGCAAATTTTGTGGAATTGCAAAGTAATCCGAAAATCTGAGAAAGTGTCTATTCTGCACCAGCCTAGAGTTGTAAAGTGCACCAGGGGTTTTTAAGTGCACCATTCATTGAAATGCGTGTAATGAGTGGTATTAACAACTCACTACAGCTGCGAAACGGATGAATTCGTATAAATCAAAATATTTAAAAGGTGTACTGTAAAGTTTAATAGTGCTATTGATATCACACTCGTCTATATGTGTTAATATTCTTGATTGCGTTGTCTTGAAAGGTATATATATATATCCGTGACCCTATC